>JAJOZX010000179.1:845000-1120000 GCA_023014485.1 Bathynomus jamesi | reverse complement strand
TTAGTCTAGGCTGTCCACATGCCTATGTTGAACATGAGCGTAATAGCCCGAAAGTTAATGTGTGGTGTGCTCTAGCACGAGATCGAGTGATTGGCCCATTTTTCTTCGCGGAACCCACTGTGACGTCACACAACTACCTCGCTATGTTGGAACATTTTGCAGTACCCCAATTTATTGACAATAATGTCATCTTTCAGCAAGATGGTGCTCCTCCGCACTATGCCAACGTTGTTCGAGAATTCCTTAATGAAAAATTTCCACAGAGATGGATAGGAAGAGGAGGATGGAAGCCATGGCCTCCACGCTGTCCGGACCTGACACCTTTGGACTTTTATTTGTGGGGTTACGTCAAGCAAAGCGTGTACAGTGTACCCATTAGGGATATTCATCACTTGCACGAGCGAATCACGGAAGCTATCGCATCCGTCACTCCTGATGTTCTTGCGCGTGTGTGGCTGGAATTGAATCACCGCCTAGATGTCTGCAGGGCTACCAGAGGAGCCCATATCGAACTACGTTAAATAAAGTTATTCTTTTAGAGTTGTTCTTCAATTTGCCTTTTTTTCATCTCATCATGTTTCGTTGCAATAATATAGCTATTTAAAATCCCACCATGACTTTACGGACACACTGTATATGTGTGTGTAGATATGTATATATATATATGTGTATATGTTTGTGTGTGTGTATGTTATTTATTTATTTATTTTATTTTTTATTTTTTTCTTTCTGTAACCTATATATAGGCCGTAACCCTTTATGTACTTCAGTGTTCCTGAGGATGTCATTAGACGAAAGCGCTTGAGCACCTTTTTGTGTTTCCTTTCCTTCGTGGTTTTATTCATCATATATACATATATATATATATATATAATACTATATATATATATATATATATATATATATATATATATATATATATACTATATATATATATATATATATATATATAATATATATTATATATATATAATATATATATTATATATATATATATATTATATATACTATATATATATATATATATATATAATATATATATATAGATATATATATATATATAGTATAATTTAGTGGTGGACCGGATATCCGCATCATTTTTCAAATCTGCATCCGCACTTCTGACTGCGGATGTTATGCGGATATTACCTCTATTAAATTATTCAATTTACAATTAAATTAGCCTATAAAGTAGCTTATAAGGCCCAGTCATGCACATTTCATGTAAAGTACTAATTATTAATGAATAAACAAATATGATATATAAACCTCAAAATGTAAATACCTGGTAACACAGAAATTTGAATGAAACTTGTTTCATTGAATTTTCTCTCTCTGAAACACTTGAGAAAGTTATTATTTTTATCATAATGAAAACACTAATATTAATTTTAATTCTTATGCATTGCCTGCCATAATAGTAATATCACGAAATTTGAAAAATTGTCATATATTCATAATTCTGTTATATTGATAGATTATCTAAATATCCGCATCCGCATCCATAGCCGCGGATATTGAAATTAAAGATCCGCATCCGCATCCGCAAATGTTGAAAAACTGACATCCGTTCCACTACTAGACTATATATATATATATAATATGATAACCCCTCCGTCTATGGCCTTGGTTGGTTCGAAGTCGATGGGGGTTCTGGTTAGGTGGCAGCAAAGGATTTGCTACTTGCAGTAGTTTCTTCTATACTACTCTCCGAGTTCTTATAGTGGATCGGAGGCTTCTGTAAATCTTTCTGAAGGTTCCCCGATTCTTCTTGTAACGTATCGGGAGATTTTAATGACTAAGTTCTCTGAAGAGAGCAAGGCTCGAAAGAGAAGATAAAGACTTTTTTTACTGTAATTTACTGCTAAAATGAACAGGTAATGCTTAGCCTTTGAGTCTAATTCTGAATGAACATCCCGATTTAACAATATTACCGTACAGTATTACAGTATTACAGTATTAGAGTATAACAGTATCACGCCTAATAAAGAATACCCAGGATAATGTTGTTGGTTGTGTGTATTCGATCGAATGTACACAATGTATCTCAGTATATATAGGCCAAACGGGTAAAACGTTAGATATTAGGGTAAAACAGCATAAATATGCGTGCAGAACAGCTAATAATTCCAATGCTTTGTTTAACCATATATATAGATGTAATCATAGCATGAAGTGGGATAGTTCTAAAGCGCCTGTTGAAAATAGAGATATAATAGAAAGAAATATTCTAGAATGTGCATTTATTAATTTTAAAAACAATTTCAATAACAGTGCGGGAATGTATAAAATTGACAATATCTTATTAAAATTCCTTTTGCCTCTCATTAACTCTTAAGTATGTGATAATTGCTTTGGTTTCCGCTACGTTGTATATGTTTATGGGCATCTTGCCTTCTCTCTTCATTCCCTGACGAGGTGAAGCTCTGAATACACGAAAGGCCTTGGAATCGTTTTTCTTTTTCCTTGTGGATTTGCAGCATTCATTCATTTCAAGTGCTTAATTGTGAAATTCATCCCATAATCTATATATATATATATATATATATATATATATACACACACACACATATATATATATATATATATATATATATATATATAATATATATATCGAAAGAGTTCAAAGACGAGCAACTAAGATGATTCCGTCGCTTGGGTCGAAGTCGTATGAGGATAGGCTTATGGAGTTAAAACTGACTACAATCGAGACTAGGAAGCTAAGGGGTGATCTAATCCAGGTTTTCAAAATTATAACGCAGATAGAGATAGCTTTTTCGAAATATATCATTATAATAGGACTAGAAATAACGGGTTTAATTTGACAAGTAGAAAGTTCGAGACAGCATTGCCAAAAACTTTTTTACGCATAGAATAGTAAATAACTGGAATAGTTTGCCGGTAGAAGTAATTAGTAGCACGTCTATAAACATGTTTCAAAATCGATTAGACGCATATGTTGATATATATTGGGTATAGTTTAAGGTAGTTAAATTAAGGCTTTGTGGTTCGGAACCCACGTGAAATTGTAGGTCCCCTCCGCCACCACGGAGGACATGCACAATACACAATTACGAATACAGTTAGGTCGACTAGCCATGAGTGGATAGTAGGGTCTTTGTTGGTCTCAAACTTTATAACATTATATATACTCCCATGATTTCTAGCGCGCTTCGGCCTTCGAGGAATAAACTCCCTTTCGATATTCAAAAACTCTCTTTAAACGCCTCCCAATGAAAATTTGCGTCATTACCATAAATTTATTATCCCAGTCCACTATTCTCATCCTATCTGCAAAACTATCAAAATTAGCCCTACGAAAATCAGGGTCTTCTATTACGTTACTATCCTTACTGTTTTCTATCAATAGTTTAAACCTAATAATTTGGTGATCACTACATCCCAAACTCTCATCTACTTCTAAACCTTCGACTATATTATCGTCATTCCTCACCACCACGTGTAAGATGCCGTCACCACGCGTTGGCTCGGTAACCATCTGTCGTAAAAAATTATCTTTCATGAACTCAATCAGTCTCAAACTCTCATCATTACCAGTAAAAGTCTCGTAATTAACATTAGGGCAGTTAAATCTCCGACAATTATACAATCCCGATTATTAATAAAGTTACCAAGAAGTGAGTAAAATCTAATATCGGTATTGAGGGGTTGAACAGGAGGTCTATAAACAACAACAAAATTAAAGCTAATAGTACGCGTCCTAATTTCAACGCATATCGCATTAATTGCTGCCGGAAAATCTATCTGAACCTCGATAGCCCTAAGGAAATTACCAATGTACAACAAAACGCAGCCACCAATCTTATGTAACTTACCATTAGTAAAAAGTTTAAAACCCACAACATCAAGTTCCCCCAACAAGTCCCGAGTCACGGTATTTAACACGTTTCGGTTATAGCAACGATATCGTAGTTGCCGGAATAAATTATCCCCTTAAATTCGTTCAATTTATTTCTAATACTAAGCGCGTTACAATAAAAGACGTTTAAATTATTTTTTACCACGGATCGGCGTTTTAAACTATTTTTCACGTCGGGCCGGCGTTTCCCGGACCCACAACTTTTAAAGAGGGCTTACACCTATACAGCTTTTCAACGTTCTCATCGATTAACCTACCTAGCCAAGCATTCGCTATTTCATTGAAATGCACCCCCATCTTTTATAAAAAGGCTAAGATCACTAAATTCTGACCACAGTTTTACAAAGGGTACAGTTTCCTAAGCACAAATCTCTTCTCGTTTAGTATTAAAAAATATTGTTTTTGACGTAATCCTAAGACCAAAACCGTGCCTAAGGGTAATACCTAGAACTAAAGACCTATCTGACCTTGCCTTCAGGGACCTAATTAACCCCCTCTATCTCTCCAAAAGGTCAGGCACTCTTGTATCGGGCCTATACGAGTCGTTGCCCCCTACCATCGTCCCAACATCGAGTGACGGGAGGCAACATCAATCCTATCTACTTCGTCACTAATTCTGTCAACTCTGGTCCCTGGTAGAGAGACCCTCCTCCTCTTCGTTGGATTCCGTTCAACGAACTCTTTATTCATATGACGCACTAAGGAGTCCCCAATTAAAATAGCTTCCCCCTCGTTGACATCCCTATCCAACTGGGCGAAAGGGTTCGAAACTTTGATAGGTGGGGTGTGTGATTCCTATCACCTAACGTACGTGGCCTAGCTCCACCCTCAACTTCTCTAAATCCCTCCCCGTCTACTAATCTCCGACCAACCTTAATCCCTTCCTCAACTCTATCTAACCTTCCCGATAAGCTTCCTATACTAGAAACTATGTTCCTCACCTCACCCTTCAAATCACTAACGTCTTCAACGTTAGTATAGGTTCGGCCTTCGTCAACAGTAACCCTACCCCTGCCCTCATCAAGCGTTGCAAGTCTTTCCGTCACCTCGCATACACAACGTTTTATATCACCTATCTCTTCCCTTAAATCACAAAAGAAACAAACCGATCTCTCAGTAATCGCCATGGGACCGCCATTGTAATCCTTAAAATCCGTATACCACCGTTTAAACCCATACGTAGCACACGGCGCTTTCTGCGACGGCATCGTGCAAGTTAAAGTAGTTAGCGTTTATACCCGTCCCAAGTTTAAGTTAAATTAAACCGGCACGCTATGAAAACTTCTAAGTTACTAAAAACCACTAATATTCAGTTACTTAACTATAACAATGTGAATATAAACGGAAATATATAAAATTCAGTACTTTCCAAAAGTAAATTAATCGAAAATATCCAAAATAGAAAAAATATCAGAGCCCAGGAAATGTGTCCGCTCAGTAAGGAGTTTGGCTGACGAATATCATATATATATATATATATAGTGCGTATATATATGTGTGTATTATATATACATATATAGTGTGTAAATATATATGTATTTAAATATATAGTGTGTGTTTATATATATGTATGTATATATATATATATATATATATATATATATATGAAACAAATGAAAAAATGAGGTAACCACCCGGGAATCGAACCCTGGATCTTCCTCATTTTTTCATTTGTTTCGTTCTCTCGCTCTCATCTTGCGCGGAATATTCTCCTATACAAGCGTCGTTCTTTACGTTAATTATACTGCGTGTTTGCAGTTTAAATGTATATAATGTACGGCATGCGGGAGGTGCCCCCTTGGGGCATTGGTTTCTGCGCGTATGTAGAGGAATTACGGCATTTGATTGAGTGAGGCCCGTGGTGTAATGGTTATCATATCTGACCGGCAAACGGAAGATCCCGGTTTCGATTCCCGGGTGGTTACCTCATTTTTTCATTTGTTTCGTTCTCTCGCTCTCATCTTGCGCGGAATATTCTCCTATACAAGTGTCGTTCTTTACGTTAATTATACTGCGTGTTTGCAGTTTAAATGTATGTATATATATATATAATATATATATATGCTATAACCACTCCGTCTATGGCCCTGGGGTGGTTCGGAGTCGACGGAGTTTCTGGTTGGGAGGCTGCAACGGATATTTCTCGCGATAGTTTCTTCTATAATATTCTAATTTCTTTCCCTCGCTATAGGGTCGACAGTTGTTAATTCTTCTCTTCCGATAATACTCTGATACTTTCTATTCGTACTAAACTTATCGACTTTACTGACTAAATTCCTGAAGAGAACAAGGTTCAAAGGAAAAGATAAAAAAACTTTCTTTGACTGTAATTTACTTTTAAAAATGTACAGGTAGTGCTCCGAATTTACAGGGGTACAGATTCGACCTCTTTCGACCATGGCTCAGGCCGGAACCTAAAAATTAAGGAGGTAAGGGGCCTCTGCCCCCTCCTCGCAGCGAGGCTGCTAACAAGGGAGTGTCAGCCTCGTAAGCTATATCAGAATGAACACGGAAGAAATTATCGAGGTTTATATACCCCGATTCTACTAACATCATCATTATTAAATGCGGAAGAGGCTGCATTATTTTTGCACAATATTTGAAAATAAAGTAAATCTTTTAGCCGTGGTAATGTTTAAACGAATAAACAAGATATTTGAAGATGAAGCCATATTTTTATCTTAAACCGCATATTTTTAGATCTGATGTTATCATGATCTGCCAAGTTAGCAAAAAGTGAATTTGAGCTATGCATCTTTACATTAAATATGCATATGAGTAAAAATTAAAGGTTTAAGATTTACAATTAAATGCTTAGGCAAGACATAACTTCATCTTTTATAAAAAAAGAGAATGTATACAAAATATGAACATTGCTAAAACTTTCTCAGAATTCATTATTAAGCTAAATCTAAAAATGATTAAGAATTTTAAAAAAAAAGAGCAAGTCATCAATTATTTGGCAAAGTAGAAAGCACATCAAAATTTATCCCAACGGAAAAATAATAATACCGCCGAGTGTACATTCCTAAATGGCGACATAATGTCGTGTCGGACATTTATTACAATCTAAGTACATCACTGAGTACGGTGTAATTTCGGGTTTACAACAATTATGATTACAATTACGGATTAATTTACATTCGTTTATTATCGGTAATTATCGTTATTAAAATACCATAATTATTTTATATTAAATTATTATCGTTACTTAAAGTACATTAATTACATTTAAATTATCATTACTTACAGTTTCATTAAGAGTACGGTACATCAATTACATTATTAAGTACATTAGTCACTTACAATTCTTACGGTGTTTTTTTATATTTATATATGGTTATTAGTACAACACAAAGTACATGGGCACATACGGTATATATTTATATACAACATAATATGTTATAATATGCTATAATATGTTAGAAATTTGAATTCAGAGGGAGAGGAGGTTTTACATCTTCAGATGTTCAATTTATGCTGTGATCATCGAATTGCGTACACTTGTATAAGCGTTTTCGAGTTCATTGCAAGAGATGAACGCACTTAAAAGAAAGAGGAAAGAGAATACATGTGAACGTACTTACATGTAAGGTAATTATGTACGTCCTCAGTGGACATGTACGAATGCATAAACTGGCACGAGTAAAAATGAATATTTAATAAAATTGATATAGGATAGTGGTCAAGATAAGATATGGAAATATGGATACGACTTAAACCATAGGAATGGTAGGTCGCATGGTTGTGACACTGAAGGAAAAATAGAAAGTAACAAATAAAATTTTTAGCCAAACTCTCGTTAAGCGATTTTGGTTCATGTAAAAATGAGTATGAATTATTCATTGTTCATTTTAACACACACACACACACACACACACACACACACATATATATATATATATATATATATATATATATATGTTTGTGTATATATACATACTGCATATATATGTATGTATATATATCTATACACTGTGTATATGTTATATGTTATAATGTTTCAGACCAACAAAGACCCAAGTATCCACTCATGGCTGGTCGACCTAACTGTATTCGTAATTGTGTATTGTGCATGTCCTCCGTGATGGCGGAGAGGATCTACAATTTTACGTACCAATGTTCCGTACCACATAGCCTTAATTTTACTACCTTAAACTATACCCCATCTGTCAACATAGGCACCTAATCGATTTTTAACCATGTTTATAGACGTGCTACTAATAGCTTCTTCCGGCAAACTATTCCAGCTATTTACTATTCTATGCGTAAAAACGTTTTTGGCAACTGCTGTCTCGAACCTTCTACTTGTCAACTTACTCCCGTTATTTCTACTCCTATGATATTGAGATATTTCGAAAAAGCTATCTCAATCTACCTTATGAAACCCTCTCATAATTTTGAAAACCTGGATTAGATCACCCCTTAACCTTCTAGTCTCGAGTGTAGTCAATTTTACGTCCTTAAGCCTATCCAAACCAAAACTTAAACCTCAACTGGCAGAATTGAGCGTCCACTTTTCAAGGCACATAACATGTCCGTTTCATGATGGGAATGAACTCAGAATGGTTCCCTGAATTTTTTATGATACACACAGACCGTGCATGGAGCAAGGAACTCTTCTGGGATAATTAAATCCACTATAGTCCGAATAAGTAATGGTAAATGACAAATACCATAGTTTTTCTTTTTTCATGATGCAAGCCCGACGTGGGCAACGGGTCTCTCGCAAAGAGGTCCCATAAATATAGCTTCCCTCACCAGCTATCTGCAAAGCAGACAGGATCCAGCTTTGGGACATGGATCTAGGGTTTAAAGCAGCCTAGCCCCACTACGTCGGGCTTGCATCATGAATAAAGAAAAACTATGGTATTTGTCATTTATCATTACTTATTCGGACTATAGTGGATTTAATTATCCCAGAAGAGTTCCTTGTTCCATGCACGGTCTGTGTGTATCATAAAAAACTCAGGGAACCATTCTGAGTTCATTCCCATCATGAAACGGACATGTTATGTGCCTTCAAAAGTGGACGCTCAATTCTGCCAGTTGAGGTTTAAGTTTTGGTTTTGGCTAAAAATATAATAGTTACCCCTTTTTCTTTGATTTATTCAATCCGACGTGAATGCAACGAGTCTTTTACTTATATTGAGGTTCTAAATGTAGTGGGGCTAGGCTGCTTTAAACCCTAGATCCATGTCCCAAAGCTGGATCCTGTCTGCTTTGCAGATAGCTGGTGAGGGACGCTATATTTATGGGACCTTTTTGCGAGAGACCCGTTGCCCACGTTGGACTTGCATCATGAAAAAAGAAAAACTATGGTATTTGTCATTTACCATTACTTATTCGGACTATAGTGGATTTAATTATCCCAGAAGAGTTCCTTGTTCCATGCACGGTCTGTGTGTATCATAAAAAACTCAGGGAACCATTCTGAGTTCATTCCCATATATATATATATATATATATATATATATGTGGCCCTGGGTTGGTTCGAATCGACAGGGGTTCTGGTTGGGAGGCAGCAACGGATATTTCTCGCGATACTTTTCTTCTATAATATTCTAATTTTTCTCTCACAATAGGGTCGACAGACTGTTAATTCTTCTCTTTCTATGCCACTGGGTGGGTTCGGAGGATTCCGTGAAAACCTACTAAATTCTCTGAAGATTCCCTGATGCATCTCATAACGTATCGGGAAATTATTTTTCTCTATTGACTGAGTTCTCGGACGAGAGCACGGCTCGAAGGAAAAGATAAAAATAACTTTCTTTTATTGTAATTTACTTCTAAAAATGTACAGGTAGTGCTCTGAATTTACAGGGGTAGAGGTTCGACCTCTTTCGACCATGGCTCAGGCCGGAATCTAAAAATTAAGTAGGCAAGGGGCCTCTGCCCCCTCCTCGCTGTGAGGCTGCTAACAAGGGAGTGTTAATCGAAGTATTCGAAGTTGAAGTAATTTTTACAATTACATGCTTTATATATAATCTAAATTTTGTGGGAATGCATTTTGAAGGTTAAGTTCCCCTCTTTAAACATATGTTCAGATTTTTGAAAGATTCCAAATAAAAAAAAAAATAATAATAATAAAAAATAATCGTATTTTCGCCGAGTATGCATTTCTAAAGGGCAACATAATTACATTGGGTACAGTCTAAGTACATCACTGAGTACACTGTAGTTTTGGTTTATTACAATTATGAATACAATTACCAACACAGTCACATTCCCTTATTGTCGTTAATTATCGTCATTAAAGTACATTAATTACATTATATTAAATTATTATCGTTACTTAAAGTACATTAATTACATTATAAATTATTATCATTAATTACAGTTTCATTAAAGTACGGTACATCAATTACATTATTAAGTACATTAGTCACTTACAATTCTTACAGTGTTTTTATATTTTATAATAGCTCTCTAAGCAAGTGTGATGTTAAAGATTTGATTACTGTGCGTTGTACTCAACCACCCGAACTCACTTGTTCTGTATAAAATTTGTATTGTAAAGAAAAATTCGTCATCATCTAATTTGAATTCGTTAGGATATTATCTTCTTCTATTTTCTCAATTGTATTGTATTATATTATTGTATTAATATCATTTTAGAGGGAAGAGCCCTGTAAAAATGAACAATGAAAACTCAATATTCATTTTTGCATGAGAAACCAAAATCGCCTGAGCGAGTTTGGATAGAATTTCGATTTTTGCTTTCTATTTTTTTTCAGTGTCACAACCATGCGACCTACCATTTTTATGGTTTAGTCGTATCCATATTTCCATTTTTCATTTGTTAGAGAATTTATTATAATTAATTATGGTTGTCCTGCATCTAACCCTCATCCCTAAATTTTATCAGATTACACTGCCCAACACCAATTTTGCTGATTTAATTCTAACACCTGTTTTTAGGTAACTTTGGTGTGCTGATTTAAAAAATCACCTTAGTTTTTGTCTATCACGTCAGGTTTTCGAGCAATCAAATACGGATATTTTGGAGATATCGCATTTTGGCAGTGTTATGCCCAATTTTTTTTCTTTTCAAAAAATAAATTTTTACATACTCAGAATCAGCATGGAAAAGTAAACAATTATGCAGGGAGTGAACTTTAATATACAATTTTAATATTGACACATAGAGTGATTAAAAGTGTTTAAATAAGCAAAAAATGAATCCATATTAAAGCAAGCACGGGACCAGTTTTCTTAACATTGTCTTTTTCTTGTTTTCTTACTTTTCAGTGCTGATAAATTTTCTCTTGTAGGACTTCCTAGAATGAGAGATGTCAAGACAATCTCTTTGCAGACTCCAGCAGTAGTCAGCCATCATATGGGTATCCCATCTTCCTTGGTATCGTTCTTCCATCACTTTGATATCTTGGTGGAACCTTTCACCTTGCTCTTCACTAACATCAAGATTTTCTGGAAATTTATCCAGATGACTGTTGAGATAGTGAACTTTAATGCTCATGTTGCAAACCAACTGCTGAAAGTTTACAAGTAAATCCTTTACAAGATCTTTATAATTTTCTGACTTTCTGTTTCCTAGGAAGTTCTTATTAAACTACTGCCACAAAAGCATTCCAAGCTCTTGCCTCCGTTTCGGTCATTGAGTTACTGAACTGCGGATCTTTCATCAGTTTTCTTATCCACAGATAAAATTTTAACAGCAAAACAGCTGTTAACATGTCTAAAAAATCATCAATTTTGATAAGCGCCCTTCATGGATCACCCAAAATAGGCATATTGCATTGCACGAAAACCTGATGTGATGGACAAAATCTAAGGTGATTTTTGAAATCAGCACATCAATATTATCCAGAAACAGGTCTTAGAATTAAATCAGCAGCAAAAACAATTTTTTTTTGTTGGCCAGTGTTATGCATACACATTGCATATGGCATGATTGGAACCTGTAGTTACACTTCTTAGTCCTTAATACCCACTCTTTGTCCCTAATTCGTTTCTTTTAAATCCTCCCAATAATGACTTATACTGTACGTATGAAGTAAATAACTATGACGTCATAAAGTAACTTAATTCCCTTCACATTTTCCCGCAATTAATTTCCCTTTATCATATCTCTAGTATAGAGTGTATGGAAATTCTTTAACATAATAATAAAAACTGTAAACTCTATACGTCATTATTTATATGTTGTTCATTCATACATCCATGTCCTATTTTGACCATTATACTATATCAATTTTATTAAATATTCATTTTTACTCGTGTCACTCTACGAAATGGTACAAAACTTTATGCACCCGTACCTGTTCGTTCAAAGTCGTGCAAATGCGTTCGCATGTATTATTTTTTATTAATTTTTTTTAAGTGCATTCACCTCTCGCAAGATATTTATAAATGCTTATGCAAGTGGTCAAATTCCGCTAACCCCAGCAAAAGCGAGCGCTTCTAAGATAAAAATCTCCGCTCGCTCCAATTCGAATTTATAGAACATCATTATGCGTGTCATGTTGTATACAAATATATACCGTATGGGCCTATGTACTTTGTGTTGTACTAATAACCAAATATAAATATAAAAACACTGTAAGAATTGTAAGTGACTAATGTACTTAATAATGTAATTGATGTACCGTACTTTAATGAAACTGTATTTAATGATAATAATTTATAATGTAATTAATGTACTTTAAGTAACGATAATAATTTAATATAATGTAATTAATGTACTATTAATGACGATAATTAACGATAATAAGCGAATGTGAATTCGTTGGTAATTGTAATCATAATTGTAATAAACCAAAACTACAGTGTACTCAGGGATGTACTCAGACACTACTGAATGTAATTATGTCGCCCTTTAGAAATGCATACTCGGCGAAAATACGATTATTTTTTTTTTTTTTATTGTTTTTATTTAGAATCTTTCAAAAATCTGATCATGTGTTTAAAGGGGGGAACTTAACCTTCAAACTGCACTCCCCCAAAATTTAGATTATATATAAAGCATGTAATTGTAAAAATTACTTCTTCTTGAACTTGGATTACTTCGATTAACACTCCCTTGTTAGCAGCCTCTCAGCGAGTAGGGGGCAGAGGCCCCTTGCCTCCTTAATTTTTAGATTCCGGCCTGAGCCATGGTCGAAAGAGGTCGAACCTCTACCCCTGTAAATTCAGAGCATTACCTGTACATTTTTAGAAGTAAATTACAGTAAAATAAAGTTATTTTTATCTTTTCCTTCGAGCCGTGCTCTCGTCCGAGAACTCAGTCAATAAAGAAAAATAATTCCCCCAGTACGTTATGAGATGCATCAGGGAATCTTCAGAGAATTTAGTAAGTTTTCACGGAATCCTCCGAACCCACCCAGTGGCATAGAAAGAGAAGAATTAACAGTCTGTCGACCTTATAGTGAGAGAAAAATTAGAATATTATAGAAGAACAGTATCGCGAGAAATATCCGTTGCTGCCTCCCAACCAGAACCCCCGTCGATTCGAACCAACCCAGGGCCATAGACGGAGGGGTTAACATATATATGTATATATGGGAATGAACTTAGAATGGTCCCCCAAATTTTTATGATACACACAGACAGTGCATGGAACAAGGAACTCTTCTGGGATAATTAAATCCACTATAGTCCGAATAAGTAATGGTAAATGACAAATACCATAGTTTTTCTTTTTCATGATGCTAGCCCGATGCGGGCAACGGGTCACTCGCAAAGAGATCCCATAAATATAGCTTCCCTCACCAGCTATCTGCAAAGCAGACAGGATCCAGCTTTGGGACAAGGATCTAGGGTTTAAAGCAGCCTAGCCCTGCTACATTTAGAACCTCAATATAAGCAAAAGACTCGCTGCCTTTACGTCAGATTGAATACATCAAAGAAAAGGGGTAACTATTATATTTTTAGCCAAAAACCAAAACTTAAACCTCAACTGGCAGAATTGAGCGTCCACTTTTCAAGGCACATAACATGTCCGTTTCAAGATGGGAATGAACTCAGAATGGTCCCGTAAGTTTTTTATGATACACACAGACAGTGCATGGAACAAGGAACTCTTCTGGGATAATTAAATCCACTATAGTCCGAATAAGTAATAGTGACCCGTTGCCCGCGTCGGGCTAGCATCATGAAAAAGAAAAACTATGGTATTTGTCATTTACCATTACTTATTCGGACTATAGTGGATTTAATTATCCCAGAAGAGTTCCTTGTTCCATGCACTGTCTGTGTGTATCATAAAAAACTTAGGGGACCATTCTGAGTTCATTTCCATCTTGAAACAGACATGTTATGTGCTTTGAAAAGTGGACGCTCAATTCTGCCAGTTAAGGTTTAAGTTTTGGTTTTTGGCTAAAAATATAATAGTTACCCCATTTCTTTGATGCATTCAATCTGACGTGAAGGCAGCGAGTCTTTTGCTTATATTGAGGTTCTAAGTGTAGCAGGGCTAGGCTGCTTTAAACCCTAGATCCATGTCCCAAAGCTGGATCCTGTCTGCTTTGCAGATAGCTGGTGAGGGAAGCTATATTTATGGAACCTCTTTGCGAGTGTTCCGTTGCCCGCGTCGGGCTAGCATCATGAAAAAGAAAAACTATGGTATTTGTCATTTACCATTACTTATTCGGACTATAGTGGATTTAATTATCCCAGAATGTTCCTTGTTCCATGCACTGTCTGTGTATCATATATATATATATATATATACACACACTGTGTATATATATTATTTGTATATATATATACACACTGTGTGTATATATATTATATTTATACATATATACATATGATACACACAGACCGTGCATGGAACAAGGAACTCTTCTGGGAATATTAATTCCACTATAGTCCGAATAAGTAATGGTAAATGACAAACACTATAGTTTTTTCATTTCCATGATGCTAGCCCGACGTGGGCAACGGGTCACTCGGAAAAAGGTCCCAAAATATAGTTTCCCTCACCAGCTATCTGCAAAGCAGATAGGATCCAGCTTTGGGACAGGATCTAGGGTTTAAAGCAGGCTAGCCCCACTACATTTAGAACCTCAATACAGTATAAACAAAAGACTCGTTGCATTCACGTCGGATTGAATACACCAAAGAAAAAGGAGTAACTATTATATTTTTAGCCAAAAACCAAAACTTAAACCTCAACTGGCAGAATTGAGCGTCCACTTTTCAAGGCACATAACATGTCCGTTTCTTGATGGGAATGAACTCAGAATGGTTCCCTGAGGTTTTTCACGATACACACAGACCGTGCATGCTAACATCATGAAAAAGAAAAAACTATAGTGTTTTTCATTTACCATTACTTATTCGGACAATAGTGGATTTAATTTTCCCATAAGAGTTCCTTGTTCCATGCACGGTCTGTGTTTATCTTATATATATGTATATATAAATATAAAATATATATATAAATAATACCATTCTGAGTACATCCCCATATATACATATATGTACTGTATATATCTTATACAGGGTGTCCCAAAAGTCCCTATCTATTTTGTTGAAATAGGCTGAATTTCAAATGAATGTTTTAATGACATGATTGCACGCACCTTTCTAGACAAATCATGCATTAGATTTCTATTTTAATTATTTTTAAATTTTTTATTAATTTTTTCAGTTCCATATCATTGCTGATGAATGTGCATGAACGCGTTATGATAGTAACATGTCCCATCAGAGGAATGAAATGTGAAATTAGAGACCGATTCTAAAGAAGGTTTCATAAGCCTGGACCGACAGATAAAGCAATTCGTGAATTTAGGCCCTGGGCAGCGCGATCTCCGGATTTGACCCCATTGGATTTCTTTGCTTGGGGTTTCATTAAATCAGAGGTCTAAAGGCAAGCAGTTGAGAAAATAACCCATGAAATATATATATATCACAACCATGCGATCTACCATTCCTATGTTACAACGCTATCTATGTTTTGTCATTAGAAGTTAGTTCAAAGAAGCGAATGTCGCTTAATTTTATTCCTTTAAAGCACAAAGAAGACAATCAACGGTTTAGATTATTTTAAATTTTATCGGAATTATTTCCAGTTTCCCCTTTTCCCCATTTTCGTGGAAACCATGGTAATTAATCTCATCCCCATTCAGCCACTTATATATCTCCTCAGATTATGCATGCCCATTGAATGTGGCATTATTTAAACTCTATTTGGTACTTCTTTACTCAATACTTAGTTCATGGGAAAATGCACCCAATTCATCACTTATTACTGTATATAAGTGCATATATTTAGTTAATAGTTTCACTCACTCTTGTACCAAGTTGTAAACCACTCATTACCGTGTTCTTCCAATTCATTTCTTCCGATTTTTCCCTATAATGTCTTATACATCCAAATGAAGTAACTATAACGTATTAATTATGAATTAACGTTTATTGTATAATGTGTTGGAGTATAACGTCTAAAGTAAATTAATTTCTCTCGCATTTGTAATACTTTGAATACTAAATCTTCAAACTGGCATCTTTAGTATTCACTGCAAGTAGTATGACCTCAAAATGGTAGAGTGCAAATTGGAATGCAATTTTGATCAATTGTTGCAAAGTGGAGTAGGGGATGCCACCTATTGGGGGAGAGGGGTTGGCACCTGTGGGTGGTACCAAAAAAAAAAAGGGAGAGGTTCTCCAAGCTGCTACAAGCTAGGGGGAATCCCTTCCAAACATAACCTAGGAGAGAGGAGAAAGAGCATCCTGGACAGCCCAGACGCCTAATTCATCAGCTCGGAGACAAATGCATTAGTTTCCCAGAAATAACATCCTTTGTCATGGAGAGGGAAAAGATGGATTGAGGAAGAATGTTCCAGAGTTGGCCATTAGAGTAGATGAAGGATGTAGTGTCTATTATAACAACGAAAGTAAAGAGCGATTTGACACTGATGTAAAGAGAGAGAGGGAGTGAAGACAATCAGTAAGAGACAGGACACGTTTAAAACACTGGGGGAAAAAAAAATATTTTTCTTGGTGCCTTAGATTTTAGACCTTATTCTGGATATTTTCAAGCCACTGATTCAGAAAATATCATCCATTTTGTTCTAGCAGCTCTAGTTTTTGAGATATTGCATACGTCATTACCTACTTTATTACCCTTCTGGAACGGTATTATGAGTTGCTCGTAAATCTAAATGCATCTGTATAATTAAATTGTAGCTATGATTTTGCTGATGTTCCTGTTTTGCATGTGTATTGTACATGTACTAACGTGAATTCTTTCCTGTTACAGGTGTTGACATGGCTTCATCACGAAGAAAGTGTTTAAATCATCCAGATGTGTTTTGTTTTATCTGCGGAGAGTACACGTTCATTGAACAGAGAAAAACTATTACTGATTTTGTGAAAAAAAGCTTATTTTGCCTATTTCAAAGTACAACTAGGGGACCAAGATAAGCCATGGGCTCCTCATGTGTGTAAAACGTGTACGGAGCATCTTCGGCAATGGACCAACGGAAAGAGGAGGTGCCTGAAATTTGGTATACCAATGGTATGGAGAGAACAGAGAAACCACAGTGATGACTGTTACTTTTGTTTGGTGAATATAAAGGGCATCAATGGACGTAACCGGAGTAAATGGACGTATCCTGACATAGACTCAGCTAGACGGCCTGTTTCACATTCAGATGAGATACCTGTCCCATCATTCAGCCATCTTCCAGAGCTCCCTCAAGAAGATGATGAATCTGCTACTGACAAAGAAAGCATATGTGGGCAAAATGACAGTGATTTCGAAGGACCGTCATCAGTTGCAGAAGGTTTTAGTCAACACGAATTAAACGACCTCATAAGGGACTTAAGTCTTTCGAAGAAATCGTCTGAATTGTTAGCTTCCAGGCTGGGAGAAAAAAATTTACTGCTGCCGGGAACCAAAATCACGTTATATCGCGACAGAGAAAAGGATTTACTGCCCTTCTTCTCAAAAGAGAACGATTTAGTTTTCTGCAACAATGTGCGCGGATTGCTGATGAAAATGGGCATATCGGAATACACACCAAGTGAATGGCGGTTATTCATAGATAGCTCCAAACGGAGCCTAAAATGTTTTTCTACACAACGGCAACAGATACAGATCAATCCCAATTGGTCACTCAGTCGGTATGAGAGAAGAGCACGGGACAGTCGCCCTAGTCCTAGAAAAGATATCATACCGAGACCACCAATGGGTGATCTGTGTGGATCTGAAGATGGTGAATTTTCTCCTGGGCCAGCAAAGTGGGTACACCAAGTACCCGTGCTTTATATGTCTCTGGGACAGTAGAGCTAAAGATGAACAATGGGTGAGAAGACAGTGGCCTCTGAGAGAAAACATGGTGGTTGGAGAAAAAAATATCATCAAAGAAGCTTTGGTTGACAGAGAAAGGATCATATTGCCACCACTGCACATCAAACTAGGTTTGATGAAACAATTTATAAAGGCTTTGAACAGAGATGGGACGTGTTTTGGCTACATATGTAGAAAATTTCCTGCGCTGAGCATGGAAAAGCTGAAGGCAGGTATTTTCGATGGACCGCAAATCCGGGAACTCATGAAAGACCCGCGTTTCCAAGATTCAATGGACAACATTGAGGCACGTGCGTGGTCATCGTTTAGTATGGTTGTGAAGAATTTCCTTGGGAACTATAAGGCCGATAACTACTGTGAACTAGTGGAGAATATGCTCTCTTCTTTTTGTAAACTTGGCTGTAAAATGAGCATCAAACTGCATTACCTCCACAGTCATTTGGATCATTTCCCAGATAACCTCGGTGATCTAAGCGAGGAACAGGGTGAACGATTTCACCAAGAACTAAGGACCATGGAAGAACGGTACCGCGGACGAAGGGATACTCACATGATGGAAGATTACTGCTGGAGCATCCAACGCGAATGTCCTGGCACATCTCATAGCAAGAAATCTCAGAAACGCGGTTTATGTGAGATGTCTCAATGAAAGAACTTTTTTTGCCGTTCGTGTCTCAAGCTTGTTTGAATTTAATAAATATTTTTCGTACCTTATGCTTGTTTGATGTTAATACACTATTTTTGCTGACATTCATCATACTTTTGTATTCAATTGACAACAACAGTGATTGCCAGTCAGCAATTATATAATATTATATACATTATATAGAAATATATATAGATATATATCATATCTTGATAAGCAGAGCTGATGGAGAAAAACTAATGTCATTTTTAGAATCAGTGGCCTCAATATACCCAGAAACAGGTCTAACATCTAAGTCACCAAAAGTTGTGTTCCCCAGTGTAATTAATTGGAATTTGCAAACACTGTGTCCTGTCTCTTTAGAGCAGTGTTAAGTCGCTTTTTACTTTCGTTGTTATAATAGACGCTACATCCTTCATCTATTCTAATAGCCAACTCTGGAACAGTCTTCCACAATCCATCTTTTCCCTGTCTATGACAAAGGATGTTATTTCTGGAAAACGAATGCATTTATTTTCGAGCTGATGAATACCAACCTGGTTTGATCCACTGCATTACCCCGCCTCATTCGGGTAATTTGACGTAATAAAAAATTTCTTTCTTTTAACAGAGGTTCTTTTTAACAAGATATCATTGGCATAAACTAAGTTATTTATCCTTGTGTTTTCTATACAACACCCCACTGTTGCCTCGAAGCAATATACACCGAAGCAATATATCCGTCAATATACATATTAAACAGCATAGCAGATGGCCACTGTTCTTCTCCTGAAGCTATTAACAGTGGTGCTCCTCAGGGTTATGTTCTGTCACCCACTCTTTTCCTTTTATTTAGTAATGATCTTTTATTCGCGCTTCCTGTCCTATTCACTCCTATGACGATGACTCCCCTCTTCACTTCTCCACCCGCATCCCAAAGCGTCCCTCTAAACAGTCACTCCATGATTCGCGTTGTACGGCTATGGAACACCTGACCTCTGCCCTTTCTACTATCTCAATATCCCCATCTGGCTACTCGTCACAATCTTCCACACGTCAAGAAGAATGGGTTACTGTGTGCGAAAATTTTATTAATACAGTAATACTATCACTATTTTCTTTGCTTTGCTAAGTTTTTCTTTCTTTTGTGTGTATATATATATATATATATATATATATATATATAAATGAGGCCGGTGGTGCAGAGGAGTCGTCCGCATCTCGACCCTGAATCGCCGTTCGAACTCTCATAAAGTAAGTAACATGTATATATATATATATATACAGTATATATATATATATATATATATATATATATATATATATATATATATATATATATATACACCTCGCATCCCGTAGCAGCTCTGTGCATTGGTCTCTCTTCACACACAGACAACTGCCGGGCCTTGTCTCTAGGCTTGGTGAATTAACGATTTGCTCTCTTGCACGCTCTGGCACGCATAGCCAGGTACACCCGACTCATCTGGCACCGTCCTGAGCTAGTCTTCTTTGCCACTGTGAAGGTCCTGGGGCTCTTTGGACGCTGTTTAAAAGTTTTTACCGTGATAACCATGCTATTTTCCTTCAGTGATGAATAGATCCAGTGTCTCTTTTTTAATTTGGGTACATTGTACTATCTATACATATATATATATATATATATATATGTATATATATATGATTAAATATGCCAAAAAAGAAAGAACTTCGATCAAATTTCATTTGCATTTTCTACGAAATCCTGCTGGTGGAAAGTATAGCTTAGTAAACTTTGTGAGCAATCGCATACAGACAATACAACAATGATAGACAATACAACAATGATTCTATAGGTCTCTCTATCTCTCTATATCTCTTATTATTATTATTTATTAATGCTATTATTATTATTATTAATATTATTATTATTATTATTACTTTCGCTTTCTCTTTCACTGTCTAGTCAGGAAGCCCATTCACTTCGAAGATCATGCATTATTTTTAATGTGATTGTTTTAGGATCATAATTAAATCTTGCTATTTCTGATGTAATAACATGTAAAAATGAATGCGGTAGCTATGCGGTGTATGGAGAAAGATTTAATTGTCATAATTAGTAGTAAATAGATAGTAATTAGCGTACATTCTAAACTTAGGTTATGTAGGGTGCTTTATTAGTGGTTGTTGTGTGTTAATTAGTTGGCAAGTCAATGAAAATATGTAAGATTTTAAATAGTGTACATCCTTAGAGATCATGAATTCGTCAATTTGTATAATGATATTACAGTTTGTGCTTTATTTGTGTAGCAACAATTTATTATTTTCTTAAGGCATTTAAGTACATGGCCCCACATTCCTTTTCAATCCTAATATCACCTGAAATGTAATTTTATTTCTATCAAAATCCACAGAGATGATCTCGGTATTAGATATATATACAAATTAAATAATTTTCTCTGTTCGAATCTTGAAAAACGACCCAGCCTTATGAGCTGCTGATTATTCTCGTCGCTTAAATTGAGTTGTAAATGGGTACTGGCAACTTTTGGCAACTTTGGTGCTAGCTGGATGGGCCAGTTTTGTATAGAAAAAAAGATGAAATATGCTTAAAGAAATAATATTGGTATAATGACCCCACTGGCAACTCTAAGTACTATAATTGTTTTAGTTTAAAAATGCTGAATTTTAGAGTTTGGGGAGAATTTAAATGATGAAATATGTCTGGTACTGCAACAATTCGAATTAATCTTCTCAAAAATGTGCACATAACCGAATTACTTAATTAGTTCAATGCATAGCGCAGTCTGGTAACTATTCTTCTGGAATGCCTCAATATATATACTGTCATCTAATCACTATATCATAAAATTACGGTGGAAATTATTTTAATGGCATGCTTCAACAAATTACTGTTTTGATTACAGAGAACATCTCTCCGTTAAATATATAAAAATTAATTAAATACCGCAATCTGGCATCTAATCTTTAAATATGATGGGGATAAAATGTGAAAAAATGAGATAGTTAGCACTAATTTAATTTCTATTTTGTTTTAAAAATTATGTAATGTGTTTTATGTTATAGTTTAAGGATAATTTGTTGTTGATGGGATGAGCTCCCAAAAGGCTATACTTAGACGATTGGTGTAGCCCTAATCTCCACCATGTGTTGTTGTTATTGGGTAGCCGATCAGCCCACCCTGATCAAGCAAGCCGGCGGCACGCAGGTAACCGATCGCCCTCTCCGGAGTGGACGAGAGGTTCAGCGCACTAGTGATGTTGTGCTGTGTTCTATGTTATACTAGAGCGGTACAGTCTGTCATAATGTGTTCAATTGTTTGTGGTGTGTCCTGGCACAGGTGGCAGGTGTCGTCTGTGAAGTTGTCTAGTCTGTGTTTATATGTCTGTAAGTTGGGGTGATGTCCACATCGGAATCGTGCTACGTTAACTCGATCCGATCTGCTCAGGCTGGTCTCTGACCTGTCAATGGGTGGCGGCTTCGCACCTAAGACCGCATTCAGACCGAGTTGTGTCAGTGCTTCGTGGGTTAGGTGTGTGTGTATGTATTTTCAGTACTGTGTGATATCTGTGGGGCGTGGTATGAAATGGAGTACTTGGTTATAATGTCTCTCTGGTGTTACCTTATTGGTGTGAGGTGTTGGTGCATGATAGTACATGTAGTGGCAAGGGTGTTGTGCGTTAGTTGTCGTTGCTACCATGAATTGTGTTCCCCTCATGTCTAAATGTTCCCTAACTTTCAGTATTTTTGTTTCTGTGTGCAGGTGTTCTATTGGTGTTGTTTGAGTACATCCTGTAATAATACGAAGTGCTTTGTTTTGTATTGTCTGTAAGGTGTTTATGTGTGTGTTTGAGATAATGAGTGCCCAGCATGGGCTAGCATAGTCCATAACTGAGCGAATATATTGTTTGTATATGAGTGATGTTGTTTCCGGGTGGTGTCCAAAGTTTGTGCCTGTTAGTACCCTAAGCGTGTTAATTCTTGACGTACATTTGTTTCTAATGTCCTGAATGTGGTTTGCAAAAGATAATGATGTGTTGTATGTGACCCCAAGTATTTCGGTCCTGTGAGTGTGTGGAATGTTGGTGTTGTTTAATGTAAGCTGTGGAGTTATCTGGTGTTCTTTTGTGTTGCCTGTTAGCAAGGTGATGGTTGATTTTGTGGGCGCTACTTTGAGTCTATTGTGTGTGAGCCAGTCTTGTATACTGATTATGTATGTTTGTAGGTTATTTGTAGCGGTGTCGATGTTGTTGTGGGTGGATGTTAGAGTGATGTCATCTATATATGATGATAAGGTAAGCTTGTTATCTATGGGTGTTGGAATGTCATGCATGTATAAGTTGAACAGTGTTGGTAAGAGAACAAAGCTTGTGTTTGGATGACTTGCCATTAAATGTGACATGTGAGTATCTTCCTGAAAGATAGTTGCTCAGCCACCTTTTGGTGTTATTGTGCCTGTTTGTGTTGAGTATTTTGTTTATGAGAGGGAAGCGTGGGATAGCATCAAATGCTTTACTAATGTCTATTGTTTCTAATAGTGTACGTTGAGCTGGTCGTCTGGAGTTGATGCCATCCATCATGTGCTGCGTGAGGTTAGTGAATAATGTCGTGGTTGAGTGGTGAGGTCTGAATCCATGTTGAGTAGGTGATAGTGGTATGTGTGGGTTGGTGATTTGTAAGATTAGTCTTTCTGTTACTTTGGAAGGTGTGCATACTAAAGTCATGGGTCTATAGGAAGCTGGTTCTGTTAATTTTTGTTTGGTTTGAGTAGTGTAATAATTTTACCTTGTTTCCATATCTCAGGAATAATACAGTGTTGGTATGAATATGTGCTGATGTTTGTGAGAGCTAGTATTCCCTGTGGGCCCAAGTGTTTAAGGTGTATGTTAGATATGTTGTTTGGTGCAGTAGCCTTCGAATTTTTAATGTTGTTGATGATCTTGGTGGTCTGGTCTGTATTGAAGGGTGTGATGGTCGTATCGAATCTGTAGGTTTTCTTGTGTCTGGCTGTTTGTCTGTCTGCGTGTTTCTGGTTGTTGTCTCTGTTTAAGTGACTTATCTTTCTGTAGTGATTAACTAGAATGTTAGCTTGTTGTGTATATGTTGGGATATTATTTTGGTTGCGACAGATAGCCGCGTGTGAGGTGTGAATGCCGCTGTTAGAGTGGGTAATGCTGTTTATTGTCTTGTATAGCCTGGATGTATCTGTAGAGTGGTTTAGTTTTGTTATAAATTCCCTAAATGTTTCTGTTTGTTTTTCTTTGAGTTTGTTGTTTATTTCTGTGTTGAGGTGTTGTATCTGCTGTTTTATGGCTTCTGTGTGTGGTGTTTGTGTGTTATGTTTGAGGTTACGATGCCTTATGAGGTGGGCTATTTCTGTAGTATAATTTGGGTTGTATTTCCTAATGTTGCCCTTGGGTATGTATTTGTTTGCATTATTGATGATCTGATTAAATGTCTTGAGTGTTGTATTGATGTTTATGACGGGTGTGCTGTTTAATGTGTTGTTGATGGGATGAGCTCCTAAAAGTCTATACTTAGACGATTGGTGTAGCCCTCATCTCCACCATGTGTTGTTGATGGGATGAGCTCCTAAAAGTCTATACGTAGATGATTGGTGTAACCCTCATCTTCAGCATATGGTGCTAATGGGATGAGATCCTAAATGTCTTTATTTATTCCGTGTTACGGACATTTATACTGTGGCGACATTCTAAGGCTGCTTAAGCCAACTGGCTGTTTAAGCCTTCGAAGCCGAGTGCTGAAGCCAAGAGCCTTAATATGCGTATGGGCTATCCAGGCGAAGGATGCTCTCTCCTCTCTCTCCTCTCTCTTAGGATAGGTTTGGGTGGGATTCCCCCTATCTTGTGGCAGTTTGGGGGATTCCCCCCTGCCCCATTTTTCTTTTCTTTTATTTTTGGTTCCACCCCAAGGTGCCAAACCCCCTACCCTCATAGGTGCCAGCCCCTACCGCCCTTTGCAACAATTGATCAACATTGCATTGCAATTTGCACTCTACCATTTTGCGGTCATACTACTAATGCATGATAACTTTCCCATAGTTTATACTATATGTCATTATTTATATGTTGTGCCTTGTGTAATGTGATGCAGTATAAATGTTGCCGGCCATGTTCATTCACATGTTGGTGTTCCATCTTCCTCTTTACTGTTATCTTTTATTAATTTTAGCCACAACATGAATTAAAGCTTAATTAAAATATCTTCAATTATTTTCAAATTTATTTATTCCTTTATTTTTTCATGCTCTATACTCTATCAACCTATCAGTCCATGATTACTTGTGCCCCTCTATTTTACGTACGAAACTATTGTGTGACGTATATGTACTAGGTCAGATCAGAATAATCAGAATGAAAAATTACAAGACTTTATATACAAATAATTTGGTGACATTATTATCCTTCACTAATTCCTAGCTTCAGTGATAGTTCCTTGTATATGACGCGCCGATTTGATCTAATGATGCTGCTAGCATGTTCGTACATGTCTATTGTTCCTGATTACGTATATAACTACACTTACATGGAATTAGATACATGTTTATAACTCTGGTCAGTCAAGGAATTGCTGAATGGACTCTATTCGTTGCATCTCAACTCCAGTCCGCATATGTCAGCCTACTACTAAACATTATTTCATTGAAATATCTTCGAAATTTTCTCTCTTGCTGTGTTTGTAACCCATGACTTTATTATGTGCGTTATGTTAAATGTATGTTGTTCATGTTTTTTATGTGTTACGCTCCTAATCCATCGTTCCTTGTACATCCCTGACTATCGAAGTAACTCCTACAATAATAGTTACTATGATTAACTATAAATATATAGCATAGTTATTAATTCCCTTTAAATAATAGAATAACGGCCAACTCTACGGAATTATATCATTAATAAAAATTATGTAGATAACTTTATGATCAAATATGTCATTAACAATGTGCGTGTAATTAACTGTAATTAACTAACTGACTGTAATTTATTGAAACCGTAATTAATTGTACTCGGGGCACTCAATATACTCGGGGCACTCAATATACTAGGGGCACTCAATATATTTTGCCCCACCCTTTTTTCTTAACTAAGTAATAGGCCACGGGGCTGAAATGTCTTTTAGGCCGTAAATCGCATCGGCTGCGACATCTCACACTTTGCAAAATGCTAACAGCATCATTAGATCAAATCGGCGCGTCATATACAAGGAACTATCACTGAAGCTAGGAATTAGTGAAGGATAATAATGTCACCAAATTATTTGTATATAAAGTCTTGTAATTTTTCATTCTGATTATTTATTTCCCGATACGCTACAAGAAGAATCGGGAAACCGCTAGATAATTTAGTAAGTTTTCACAGAATCCTCCCATTCACTACAAGAAGAAATCGGAGTGAAGTATAAAAGGAACAACTGAGATTCCCTACACGGTACCAGCTACCCAAGAGTGAGAAAATCTGTTGCTGCCTCCACAACCAGAATCGCCGGAGGGTTAACATATACAATATATATTAAAGGATAACTGCACTGTTCATACTGCCAGGATCATCAGACGGTGGTTTCAGGGAAAACGAGATGTCGAGCTCCTGAACTGGCCCACCAAGAGTTGACTAAACTCCATTGAAAATATGTGGAAAAATGTGGTGAACGCTTGGGAGCCTGGGCAGGAGCTGACATTTCGGCACCTGCTGGAACAAATTTTGGAGAGTAAGAACTTTTCTGCACAAACCCACAAGTCATCTACAATCACGTGACATCTGTTCCAAATAGGGTACGAGAGGTCATTAATAATAATAATGGAGGATGGACCAAGTATTGAGTAATTGTGTATAATAATGTTATGGTTGTGATGTAGTAAATACAGGGTGTCCCAGAATTAACTATCTATTTCAATGAAATCGGACAAATTTTTTAAAAACACACTTTTATTTATGTTTATCATGTTTAATATGTGTTAAAAATGTATAAATTTCTAAATTTTTTTCATAATTTTATTTTCATAATTTTTTCATTATCTGGTCCAATGAAAGACCGTCTGAAGTCATAGAATGACAAAGAGACTCTCCAAAAGTTAACGTGTGGCTTGGAATGACCAAATCCAAAATTTATGGCCCATTCTTCTTTGCGGAAGCAACTGTAACAGGTACCGTCTACCTTGATATGCTTCAGCAGTTTCTCGAACCACAGCTTCTTGATGATGGCATTCTTGATAATGTTGTGTTTCAACAAGATGGAGCACCATAAATTTTGGATTTGGTCATTTCAAGCCACACGTTAACTTTTGGAGAGTCTCTTTGCCATTCTATGACTTCAGACGGTCTTTCATTGGACCAAATAATGAAAAAATTTAGAAATTTATACATTTTTAACATATTAAACATGATAAACATAAATAAAAGTGTGTTTTTAAAAAATTTGTCCGATTTCATTGAAATAGATAGTTAATTCTGGGACACCCTGTATATATACACTGCGCCCTCGATATATGCGTCTTCAGTATATGCGAATTCGCTGTTATGCGAAGACCCTATTTCTACCAAGAATTCAGTATATATGGAAAAAATTCGCATTTATGCGCCACCTAGTGTGAAATATTGCTGAGCCGCTGAGTGCACCGACGTGTTCCCGCCAAACAACAACAGTCTCGCATAAACCGTTATAGCGTGTTGGTGTGTGTGCGTTGTGCTCTAGACTGTGTTGTGTTTTTCACTATTTTTGAGTGCTTTTTACAGTGCTTTTTCGTTGGTATCGTATGTCTTATTAGGCTTACTATGTCATTTAATATTTATACTGTACAGTATTGATGTAATATAGTATTACTGTTATCTTGTTGAATGTTTTTGGTATAAAAAGTGGCATATTTATTGTTGGGGTGCCGGGAGGGTAAAAAAAAACTGGTTGTGGAACGCATCCCTATTTTTTTCATTTAACTATAAGTTCGATATATGCGAGGTTTTAGCAGAACCTATCCCTCGCATATATCGAGGGCGCAGGGTATAAATATAAATATATAAATATATATACAGACTTTGAGTTTACACCAGAAGATGTAGCGAGAGCTATAGAACAAATGAAACTACATTCAGCTGCAGGTCCGGACAATTGGAACGCACTATTGATTAAAAACTAAAAATGAAATAGCTACACCTTTATACTGGATATGGAGAAGATCCCTAGACACTGGGGAAATACCGAGCATCTTGAAAAGAGCAAACATTGTCCCTATATATAAAGGAGGGGACAGATCTCAAGCAAAGAACTATAGACCAGTGTCATTGACGTCCCACCTCACCAAAGTATTTGAAAGAATAGTTAGACAGAAAATTTATGATTTCCTGGAGACACGGGAAAGATTCAACGAAAATCAGCATGGATTCCGATCAGGTAGATCATGCCTATCACAACTAATAGAGCACTACAACAATATCCTAGATGCATTGGAAGGCAATGACAACTACGATGTTATATACACAGATTTTGCTAAAGCTTTCGATAAATGTGACCATGGTATAATAGGACATAAAATTAAAGACACGGGAATAACGGGCAAAGTGGGAAAATGGATCTACAACTTCCTTAGTGATCGTCTGCAGGTCGTCAAAATTCAAGGTATATCATCATCAGAATCGGAAGTACGCAGCTCAGTACCACAAGGGACAGTACTGGCCCCACTCCTGTTCATTATCATGCTAACAGACATAGACAGCGGAGTAAACAGCAATAGTATAGTAACATCCTTTGCAGACGATACAAAGATCAGCAGAAAAATCAGCGATGTACATGACGTGGAGGCCTTGCAGAGGGACACGAACAAAATATACAAATGGTCAGAAGACAACAACATGTCATTCAACGCCGAGAAATTTCAGCTCTTGAGATATGGTAGAAAAGAAGAACTTAAACAGACTGCATATTATGCTCCAGATAGACAGGAAATTCAGAGAAGCATGAAAGCGATTGATCTCGGGATAATAATGACAGATGATGCGAAATTCGAAACACAAAATCAGATAGCGATAAATAAAGCAAAAAGAGTTGCCGGACAGGTTCTAAGAAAGTTCAAGAGAAGGGACAGGACAGTAATGATTCCCCTGCTAAAAACACTGATTATACCAAAACTTGAATACTGCTCAGTTTTGACGTCCCCATATAAAAAGGAAGAAACTAATAAACTAGAAGAAACGCAAAGGCATTTCACAGCCAAGATTGATGGCTGCAAAGAACTCAACTACTGGGAAAGACTACGTAAACTAAATCTGTACTCACTGGAAAGAAGAAGAGAGAGGTACATCATAATCTACATATGGAAAATGATCGAAAAACTGGTACCAAACCTAAAACTAAACCCAATTACCATTCAAACAACACTGGAAAATAGGAAAGGCAGAATGTGTAGTGTTCCCAAATTAAAAGCACGACAAGGGACCTCCTCAACCCTGAAGGAAAATAGCTTGGTTGTCAGGGAGCCAAGACTTTTCAACCAGCTTCCTAAGGACCTCAGAAACGTAACGGGGGTCAAAGTTGAAGTCTTCAAGAAAAGACTGGATGCCTGGCTCAGGACAGTACCAGATGAGCCGGGCGTGCCTGGCTATGTACGGTGGAGAGCGCAAGAAAGTAACTCGCTCCTCCACCAGGCCAGACCTAGAGGCGGGGCCACCAGCTTGACCTCCGTGTGAAGAGAGACCAACACACGAAACAACATAAGGTTCATAACGTAAGGTATAAATATATATAAAAATATATATAGATATATAAATATATATAAATATATATGTGATGTAGTAAATATATATTTATTTGCTCGAACAATTGTCAATTCTTAAGAAAATCCCTAAATTTACTTCATGTATGTTTATTTTTGTTATAAAAAATTTAAATATATTATCATTATCTCTCCATGGATAGACCTTTTTCTGGATAACTATTTGTTCATGATGCATGGACTTTAAACAAAAATGTTATTACCTAGAGCAAAAGTCGATACTACAACTTATCTTACACTTTAACTATAACATGGACACATCCAAATCTTATGATTGAAAGTTTTTAAAGTATCCGAAGTTTTGAAATAACCTAACTACTCTATTCCTTAAATTTAGGAATAATGCATTAATAAAATACATAGTCGTCCTTGCATTATCACCAAAACTCCAATGAACAATATATTTATTCAGTCATTGATTTTCAAAAATAAAAGTATTACTATGACAACACCTGAGAGGGGGAAGAGGAGAGAGAGGGACTGAGGGTGAGGGACTGGGATTTAAGAGGTACTGCGTTATTTCCACATCTCGGAGAGGGTGGTGCGGAATTATTGCAGGCGACTGTACAACCCGACATTATGTCGCTCCAAAATTTTTTTATTTTTTTTTATTTTGGAAACTTTGAAAACTGTTTTCTGTTTAAATTGCGCTTACCATCAAGAATTTCTTAGGTCTCCAGTTAAAAGGGGGAAAATTATCCTTCAACTGTACTTTCTGCAGAATTTACTTAATTTTTTCTTTGTACTGTAAATTAATTAATTCCTGCCTGAGCCTTAGAAGAAGGCGGTCGAACCTCATTCCCCTTTAAAATTCCTGCATTAGCCCTTGTCCGAGAAGGTCAAGTCTCTTCTCTGCAAAAGTTCCTGCCCAAAATCTGACCATCAACGGTAAAAAGGGCTCTAAATTTTGTCTTTCCTTTCCGTGCCTCTTTCTGTAGAAAAATCATCCAATAAACGTCCTTGAGAGTGAACTGAGACTCACATGGAAATACACTCTGCTTTAATTCTGTTCCTCATTTGTTTGTGTGTTCACACTGTGTCGTAAATCGCTTCCACAATTCGGATGTCGTACGGCTAAGACCGAGGTCAGTTTCGAGGACCAACCCCGGATTTTCTGTCATCCAAAGTGCTACTGTTCCTTCAACCAAAGTGGGGAACGTCGTCCGCATAACGTATATATATGCCTTCATTCGGAATGACGACATATTTTCACAAATACTTCTTTTGAGTCACGCTAATACCATAAATTCAGACTGATGTAATCCACGCGAACGATTATACTGTTTTTCGCGACAGAAATTGCACTTATAAAACACGAACGCTTTTAAGAAATTTTAAACGGTTTGTCCCTACAAGTGTGTGTGTGTGTGTGTGTGTATATATATATATATATATATATATGATAATGATAAGCTTTATTGTCAGGATATAATTCCCATAACATAGTACAATATTCCTAAAGTAATAAGCGATAAGATAAATCAAGCAATAATACACTTAAAAACAAACAAACTAAAAGTTATGACTCCCTCGCCCCCTCAGTAGTATGATAGCATTTGGTCCGAGGAAATTGGATCGCTTTGAAAATTTCCAACTTGGATTCCTCACCATCTTTCATACAGGGTCTCCCTCCTCCTTGGGTTTGTCACCTTCTTTTATGAGGTTTCATGGTCTTTCATGAAAGATATTTGTAAGTTTAACAGAAAAAAAAGAAAACGAAAAACAAAAACAAAAACAAAAACAAAAAAGAAAAAGAAAGAAGAAATAGAAAAAAGAAAAAGGAAAAACAAAAACAAAAAATGAAAAAGAAAAACAAAAGAAAAAGAAAAAAGAAAAAGGAAAAGAAAATAGTAAAACAAAACCAAAAGGAAAAACAAAACAAAACAAACAAATATTCCCTGTATTTGAGGCCGGAGATAGGTTAACCTAACCTAAGGGTAGGTTGAGTTGAGTAGGAGAAAAATTCATGTCTCTTTTTAAGCAGCGTTCTGCCGCGTTACACCAGCGTTCCGAAACCCACAGTGTCCCGTTTCGCAGGCCCCGTTAGTTTTATCTTAATTCACATCACTTCAAGCTCCATTCAAGGAAGAGTTATTTACACGTGCACGGGAGCGGCGTTTCTTACACATCAGACTTCTGATGTGTCCTTGAAGAGATACGTGAGTGGCTTATGGTCAGTTTTGATAGTTACATCGTAGCCATAGACGATATTTCGGAATTTTTTCAAAGCCCAATATACCGCTAGAGTCTCTCGGTCCGTATTGGAATAATTCCGGTGAGGTGCAGAGAGAAGCTGACTGGCATAATCAATCAGTAATTCCGCACCATCTACGTCCTGTAATTGGACGGCTCCTCGTCTGTAGGAGGAAGCATCTGTGGCTATGACAAAGGGTTTGGTGTAATCGGGATATTGGAGGATGGGATGACAGGTTAGTTTACAGATTAAAGTTTCAAAGGCGTTATTCGGATTAGCGACCGAAGAAGACAATAAAAGAACTGAACTCAAATTGAATCTCTTCAAGCGAAATCGGCAATATAATGGACACATGTTAGAACAAACCATTAAGTCACTACACGAAAACAATCGCTTCCTCCACGCCCTTTCGGACAGATTTACATACCTTGAATCCCCGTTAGCTAAATACAAAGAACACGAAAGATATCTAGAATTAGTAGAAATAATTAACCTACATGTAACCCTAATCGATAAATATTTACAGCAAATAATTACGATTCATTCCAAAGTTTTGCGTGCAACCCAGCTAGCCCAAAGAAAAATCACTCTTTCCACACTAATACCATGGGATACACTTCAGTCCTTGATTCACACCTCTCAGACACAATTAAAATTATCACCCATAATCCCACTAAACCATACTAATTACCCTCAGTTTCTAGAATACACCTGGACTGTACATTAGGGTGGATCACTTTTCACTTTTTTTACAAAATTATAGCTGGTCAAAGTTTTTCCCATGATTTGGTTCAGTGGAAGTACAGTGACACCATTTTTACCAAAATCGATCAATATTTAGGGGTCGCGCATCGACCTTGAAAATTTCAATTTTGGAAATTTGGCCAAATTGACAATTTTTTACTGAATAAAGATAAATCATCAAATGACCATATTTTCTGAATCCTCTCAGTGAAAGAAATCCTCTCAGATACTTACCAAGTTGATAGGACAAGTGGTTTAGAAGTTATACTCACCTTGAGATAGCATTAAAATTTAAAATACCGTATTTGTCCCCGTACCTCCATATGCTGTCTGCCATTGTCTGCTTTTTAGGATAAGATAAAACGAATAAGGAAAGATCAAATGTATTTTGTATTAAAACGGTTTACCGATATCACTAAAGGCACTTACTCCGGTGCCCCTAACTAGGTTCAAAAACTGTATGAATCGTGGTTAGAACACACGTCATCTTAAGGTGTGCGCCATGTACTCTCTGCTAACTCCCTTTCCCTCTGCGCTACGTCATCTTGGCAAGTGACGACTTCTTGACGTCACCGAGTTCTTTCCGGCTCTTTTCCACGAGCTGAAGAAGACCCTGCAGCTGTGACTCGTCTTTTGTGACAGTGTTCGCGTAATCTTCCATCAGTTTTATCCCTCTCTCTGCCACGTCGTTGGTAACTTTCAGATGCGAGATGACATTCTTCAGATCACAGTAGTTCTTATCTTGATCCCACTTATTCACCGGCAGAGTGAGCCACGTAGACGCGCACACCTGCAGGCCTGTGAACACGAACCACGATGACTCATCGATCAGGTCCGGAAGGCGCGTCGTGTCATCAACCGAGACGTTGTCATACGTGAAGTCCTCGGGCACAGCGAGGCGGCACAGCTTCTTTGCCATCTCGTGCTTCACAGTGTCTTCCACTTTGTCACTGGAGAGGGCGAAAACGACGGTCTGAGGCCTCAGATACCACAAGTGCCGCCTGATCACTGCCAGTGAAGCCTCTGCAATCTCGCGATCCACAGCCCTGTACTGCAGAAGACGCTGGTACAACACAAGGTCATTCAGCGGGGCATCAGCTGCGACAGGAGCCGCCAGCCAGGCAGGTGCGTAGTAGATGATCTGAAACGAATACGCACTGTGATGTATAAATACCGATACCACTCCATATAAGTTTGTTTAATGGTAAATTATTTATCTTATTTTTTTCTGGTAGGGACTTCAAATGGCTGTTTGCAGAAGGCAATACAATATTTAACTTCTAATTCAAAATACCAACCTTGGCCATCCACCTCGCATGATGGTAGGCTCCTGGGCGCATGAAGTGTGTGCCACGACGTGGCTGGGCCCCGAGTACCAGGAGTGTAATCTCCGCCACTTCTCGGTAGTCTTCTCTGACAAGACCAGAAGCGGTGCCGAGGAACTTGACTGCCTCATCTCGGAGCTCCATCAGCCACGTCACCTCCGCCAAATGCTCGATCTCCAGCTCGCGATAAGTCGAGAGGTCGAGTTTGTCCCACCTGAAAGGGGAGTTATGAAAATATTGCATGAAAACGACTGAAGTTTCCCTTTTCGACTGCTATTAACATCATTATTAGAAGGACGCTGATATCTCAATTGCTCTGAAGGCAAAAATTCATTGGAGAAAACAAATGCGCCTTAGACTTTAAATTCACCTTCTCCTCAGATACTGGAACAAAGGTTCAGTTGGTGCTGTGGTTCTTCCAAACGCGGTGATGACCAATGCCCCCACGATGAGCTCCATAACGTGATGGCTACAGCCCAGCTGGAAGAGCGGTTTACCAAGCATGTTCTCCAGCCGGACCACCGCACCCTGCACCCTCCCCGTATTGGAGGAAGTTGTGTCGAAGCACAGTCCAATCACGTTGTTCTCGCATCCCCAGTCTTTGAGAGCACGAAAGGTCGCCTGGGCCTGGGACAGACCGGTGCCGTCAGCAACAGTCGGAACGGCCAGCAACTTTCCTTCTGTGCATTGGGGAGCTCCGGAGATGAGAATCGCCTGGCGGTGCTCCAATGATCTAAGAGAGTCCTGAAACGTATGTCATATATGCCAATCCATTATCGGCCACTGGAATATGTCAATCCACTGTCGTCACTGGAACATGTTAATTCACTGTCGTCCACGGTGAGGGCAAAACTGACCTTGATTACTTTACCGTCCCAGTGGACGACAGCATGCCTCGGAGATACGAAGGATTTCTGCACAGCTGTCGACACTTCACAATGATGTGCCACTCTTCCACGGCGAGACGTGTCCTTCGAGATACCGAATTTGTCCAGGTCTGCGGGCGGATCTGCCGAACGTAGGACTGTTGCCACGACACTTGCCACCTTTGTGCGAAATTGAAAGGAAATTGACAAGGATGCGTATGGTTTTTATGTGACAAAATAATCACTAAATTTTCCGTCGTTACGTCTATTATATCTTCCGGAAGCGATCAGCCACTTCAATAACAGCCGGTGCATTGAGGATGCGGTGAGGAAGGCTGATTGATACAGTTGATTCTCTCGGCTGTCGGTATGGTGGTTCTAGCTGTGATTCGGAGTTGCTCGATGATCTGCTTTCTATAGATTCATCGTCGCTCTCAGCTTCGGTTCCTAATTTCGTTTTTGAGGTGCCTGGCTCATCACGAGATTGTTGTCTTGAGAGTTGCTGTTTTCTCTTGACAACGAACACTTTATCATTCCTACTCATTGTTGCCTGGCGCAGGCCCCGTTGATCCTCATAAAATTTAATATCTCCTTGTTTGTTGTTGTCTGAGAGCAGTCGACTTTTCTGTATCTCTTCAATAGCATCGGGAGCTCCGATGTCCCAGAGCTTGTTCAGATTCTCTGAAAACTTCTCCCTGCCTTTTCCCGCGTCACTGTCTCTCATCTTGCTCTTCTGCAACGAGCGCCACTCTTCCCACAGTAACTCCAGTTTTCTTTCGCAGTTACGCCTCGTGATCGTCTTTATACGTGCCATGTTCCAAAATGCCAGAACATTGGCCACCGTGTCTTTTACGGCGGCCTTCCTGTCAGTAGTTTCCTGCTTGGCATAGAAGAAGTACTGGAGAACTTGATGGGTGGTTGGCAATTTGGCACCACCGATCGAGGAAGATGGCTGACCAATTAAGAAGACGTCCGTGGCTGACCTTAGAGAAGGTGGTGCTGTTGTTGCTGCTTTCTCTTTTCCAGAATAAGTAACTTTCAGAGTCTTCCCACTCCTGGTTGTTAACAGTTTATCCATTGTACTAAAGTCTAGACTTATCAAACAAGAATCAATTGACACAGTTGATCTGTAAAAAGCAAACTGTGATTAGTAAAAATATTGGTCATAGACATAGCATGTGTGTGTGTAATTGGGATTTTAGGATGCGCCAGCTACTGATGCTATGATTACGTCCATAACGGGGGACAAATACGGTATTTTAAATTTTAATGTTATTTCTAGGTGAGTGTAACTTCTAAACCACTCGTCCGATCAACTTGGTAAGTATCTGAGAGGATTTCTTTCACTGAGAGGATTCAGAAAATATGGTCATTTGATGATTTATCTTTATTCAGTAAAAAATTGTCAATTTGGCGAAATTTCCAAAATTGAAATTTTCAAGGTCGATGCGCGACCCTTAAATATTGATCGATTTTGGTAAAAATGGTGTCAGTGTACTTCCACTGAACCAAATCATGGGAAAAACTTTGACCAGCTATAATGTTTTAAAAAAAGTGAAAAGTGATCCACCCTACTCTACATTAGGGCGGAGTGAAACAACTTTTTATTTCAAATTTATTTTCCTCACTTGTTTTTTTGTGTATTAGAATAAAAAAATGATGTATTCAGTCATTTAATGTTTGAAACTCAACCCAACTCTCGCATTTTTACATAAAAGCAAAATGGCCATCAGCCGGTTGTCCTTAAATAAAAATATGCTCATAACAAAAAATAAGTGTTCTATCAAAAAAAAAAAATTTGAGAAAAACGATTTGTAATGCAAAACTATACTTAAAAAACACCATTGTGCATATATTGTATTGAAATAAAATTGTATCTGGTCTCACTTGGTTGGATGTCGTAAATCAATTACATTTGAATGCAATATAAAACGCGCTCATCTCAAATATTATTTTTTCAGGAGAGGCATCAGATCCTTTTTCGTTTCAAGTGAGAGAAGCAGAGAGCGACTTTCTATTCTTGACCTAATAAATCCGTCTCTTGATTCCTGTGATATTTCTGATGCTGATGCATCTGTAACCAACTTCACGGCTCTTTCGACGTTCTGTGTATGAATGGGGTATTGCTCAACTTTGAAACATTTAGTTTCGTACTCGAGCAATTCTTCATCACACAATTTAGAAGTGAGAGGTGGTTCACTGATATCAATCCTATCTCAGAAGATGATGTCCGTCCAATGTGATGCTTTGAAGTTCAATTCTGGTACTCTAAATTCTCTGATTTTCCTTGTATTGGCTTCCTTACACTTTCTTGTCTGTATTATTCGATCGATTGCAACCTTGCGCAGCTTTTTCTCATTATCTGACAGCATTGCTAGAAGAATATTTTCTGAGTGAGCAAAATAGGCAAAATTCCGTGATATATAAGATTGGACAACTTTTTGTATTTCTTGGGGTAACAGGTTGAACCTTTTTATCACATCAAAGATATGTTTGGGTCCATCAGGCAGATACGGTTTAAATTTTATAATGAACCAGTTAGGACCATAGTTTGTTACTATGAACAGAACAAGGCTACGTAACTCTCTGGAGGGATTCTTTTGGGAGACATAATAACGACACAGTCTGTTAGCTAGAGTTAACCATCTAGAGTTGTTAAGGGGACCAGGCTTGAGTTTCTCTAGGCTTCCGTCAACGTATCCTTCTCTTATGGCCCCAATTATTCTGAACATGTATTGTTGATCATTACTTAACTCTTCTGTGAGAACTGGGATGCTATCGGCCCCATCCGTAATTGGGGAGAACTTTACCACAGACATCTCATGGCAAGTCTTAAGAGCATTACCAATAGATCCACTGAATGATCTTGGCCCAGTTGTTTTCCCGTCGTATCGCTCAAACAGATGCCTTTAGGGAAGTCCATTTGTATGTAACATACAAATGCTCCATTGCAATGGTCGGTTCAGCTTCTGCTCGATGAAATGGATTATGCCACCTTTAGACCCAGTTTTGACATTCGTACTGTCGCACCCTGTCACCTGGAGATTCTGGTCTAGTGTCACTTCATTCAAGTAAGCGAACAACGATTCAGATACATCACTTCCTTTTCCAGATTTACGGCTCAAATGGTTAAGGTATTCTCCACCAGGCTCACTCAATAGTACATAACGTTCTTCAGCAATTATATCCTGGTATCATTTACCATCTTTATTTGTCCTACCAACATCTTGTCTTTTCTCCCATCAAAATATAAAGCTTTAACATCACCATAACTTTGTGTAGCTTCAACTTGTAATGTTTTTCTCAATTTCTGTCTCTCTCTTCTCACCTTACTTCGATCAATAAAAATGTCACTGTCTTTTTCGGTAATGATACCCAAATCCACCAAAGTAGCTGAAGCATTGGCCGATGCAGCTCTATCTGAAACACGAAATCTGTCGGCTTCCATGGCGAGATTGGGTAAAGGGGCTCGCATTTGAATGTTGGAGCATTCATATTCAGACTCAATTGTTGAACTTTCTTCTGTACTAGAGAGATCAGTATTAATATCAGGTGAAAGCACATCATCAGTGACTACCTTTTCGAATTCTTCATGCATGATTATTTTTCTTTGCTTACTTCCTTGTTGCTCCTTCAACTTTCTTGCATTTCTTTTTGCTATAGATCTTGAAAGGGTAATATCCACACCTCCAATCACCATATTTTGCATAGTCCTCTGACCCGCAAGGAATTCCAGTTCTTCTTTGGCTATTTTTAATTCTTTTGGACAAACACAAATAATGGTTTTTTTACATCCGCTTTTTCGGCAGCCAAAATCTTGGTGCGAAACGAAGTTGCATTTACAGGCACAAATGTCAAAGAGTTCTACCAATGATTTTTTGAAAAATTCAATAAGCTTCGCACTGCTTTTGGATCGATTGGGTTGCGTAACCTTGTCGGTAAAGCGTTTCAGCTTGCTAATTATGGATTTTTTACTCATTGCGGGTATTGATGAACGTTTCCACACTTCGACCAACGCTTCTGCTATCGTTTCGAGCATATCATTATTTGTAAATTTTGCAGATGAGCCTTCCTTCAGTAGAAGAAAATATCTTCCAATCTGCATATTAGAGGGTAAGACATTATGTGGCAATTCACTTGGAATTCCGAACAGAAAATGTTGCTTCACCGACTGTCTAGTTAGTTGGATTTTGCCATATTTAGATCTGCGGTTAAATTTCTACAGAAATATCACATTATGAAAATCTGTAAAAATACAAAACACGGAATTAGTTAAAACAAATTAAATATAAGCTCTAAAACTAAAATGTAAACATATTTTACTCATTAGCCTTTGTAGCCACCCATGCTACAATATGCAGCATGCGGCTCCTACTCCCATCCCTTATCAGTCATATGCAAGATGTCACTGACCTTGAGTGAGACTGATGTTTAGATAAGCGTCTGTGTGTTCTTAAGTAGTTGGTGGTTAGTAAGTATTGCTTGTGTTGTGTGAATATATTTACTTATCATAGTTATAACCAAATAACGCACAATGTAAAGCGATATCTTCTCTCAAAAACCGATAGATATTATACTAGGGGTCTTTCAAAATATGACTTTCCGCCATTTTGTTTTCGGCAAACATGCGGCGGGTGGAGGGTCCTAAAAAGAAAATATTATCTTTTTAGAACTTCTAGAGGGTCAATACACCAAACCATGAGTGAGGCAAGACTGTTTAATATTTTCACTCCACCCTACTGTACATCGACCACGCCCCTACACGTACCTCATGATTGTACCATTTATCGATGTACTCACTTATGACGTATACAAATTTCACCCTTTCCCAACAATCTACCAAAACAATTCTAACAACTATCGCTTGTATCTACCCACAGTACCACCTTACCTTTTCCTCACCAAAGACTTTTCAGCATATTCTATGATGTCAGATAGCGACGTCCGGCATTACAGATTCCTGCAAACAAACAAACAGCTCGTTTGCCCTCCACTCAAACTAGTAATTCTTCCAACCACTAGGTCCTGCTTTATCGACTTAATTCGTGACCGTCATGCCCCGTATGTTCGTTTACAAAATTTCAACTTCGAATTGGACTAGACATCTGGGTTTCTTTCGCGAATAGGACTACCGCTAGTTTCGGGTATCCGTCAAATTATTCCCTCATCGCAATACCTACGGTTATTCGACTACCAGTTTGTTGTTCCTTGCGTTCGAAACACTTCCAAATATACAACCCTTACAAGGTTACCATTAATGACTCATACCCCTTCCCGTCGCAAATTAAATTTAAACCCGTTATAGAAACCTTAAAGCTCTCCATGAAACCTGTAACCATCCTACCCGAACTCCATGCCAATAAATGGAATGATCAATTGAATCGTTTTAATATTTCAGATGATAACCAGAATAACCTCTTACAAATACTACAAACTGTAACAATTTTTTCAACATCTGCCGTTAGTATCATTATTGTATGTGCTATTATCCTCGGTATATTTGTGGTAAAAAGATCGTTCTTGGAACGAAGGAAAACAAGAGACACCGAACGACATGAAACTATTTATGCACGACCAATAGTACGTACCTAGACCACGTGAAGTAGAATTAACTACCCCGACTTATGTTGTGTATATAAATCTGTATTATAAAACCCATTAGTTATCATCTAGTTAGCATTAGTTAAGATATATCAAATGTATTAATATCATTCTAGAGGGGAGAGCCCTGTAAAAAATGAACAATGAATAATTTCTATATTCATATATTCTTGTATTCATTCATATAATTCATATATTCATTCATATAATTCTTAGATTCATTCGTATAATTCTTATATTCATTTTTATAATTCGTCTATTTATATATTCATTATATTCTTATATATTTATATTCATATTATACTTATATTCATATGTATGTATGTTCATATATTCATTTTTACATTAAGTTTAAAATCGCATGACGCCAGTTTGGATAGTTTTTTATTTGCTCTCTATTTTTGCCAAATAATTGGTGAATTGTTTCTTTTTAAATTACTTAATCATTTTTTTTAGATTTAGCTTAATAATGAAACCTGATTAAGTTTTGCAGTGTTCATTTTTTGTTACATTCTCTCTTCATTATAAAAGATGAAGTCATGACTTGCCTAAAGGTTTAATTGTGAATCTTAAGCCTTTAATGTTTGCTCATATGCATGTTTAAGTGTAAAAATGCATAGTTCAATTTCCATTTTTAGTTAACTTGGCAGATCATAACATCAGATCTATCAATATGCGGTTTAAGATAAAAATATGATTTCATCTTCATATATCTTGTTTATCTGTTTAGACGTTGCCACAGCTAAAAAATTTACTTTATCTTCAAATAGTGTAAAAAATAATGAATAGAAACGAAACAAGTCAACATCAAATAATAATGATGTTAAGAAAATTTGGGTATATAAACCCACAAAATTTCTCCCATGTTTATTCTGTCTAGAATGATCTAACTTAGAGGCTGAGCATTACCTGTAACATTTTAGCAGTAAATTACCATAAGAAAGTCTTTATCTTCTCCTTCGAGCCTTGCTCTCTTCAGAGAACTTCGTCTTAATAGAGAAAAATAAATTCCCGATCCGTTGCAAGAAGAATCGGGGAACCTTCAGAGAATTTAATCAGCTTCACAGAATCCGCCGATCTCCTCAAGAAGAAATTGGAGAGTAGTATAGAAGAAAACTACTGCGATTTCTTATACGATACCAGCTGCTCCAGAGTAACAAATCCGTTGCTGCCACCTAACCAGAACCCCCGTCAACTTCGAACCGACAAAGGCCACAGACAAAAGAGGTTAACATATATATATATATATATATATATATATATAAGTCTTATATATATATATGTTACAGTAAAAGTGTGTAACCAGCCATTTCGCGTAATGGCTGAAACTTTTAGTGATTTCGCGAAACCGCTGTTTCACTTGGTGGTCATTTCGCGAAATGACTAAAAGTTTCAGTGATTACGCGAAATGACTGGTTACACACTTTGACTATAATATATATATATATATATATATATATATATATATATATATATATATATATATATATGTGAATACCCGCATCATGTTTCATCACCGACAAATATGTAGATCATGTATCGCAGAGAAATAGGCAATAAAAGGGAAAATATAGAGAGTGATGAACGACAACACGCGTGAAAGATTAGTTGTCCTGACGGAAGCACACCTCAAGGCTATAAATTTCCGCCATTTCGTTTAACCTTTTAAACTAAGCAATATAGGACTGCATAATCATTACGTTTTCACTTCATCTATAGTTCATATTTTAAAAACTGTTTACATCATTAATTTATCTATGAACCATTTAATGTTTGCAAAGTTAGTGCATATATATATATATATATATATAAAATGAATGAAGATTTTGATAATCTCGATGTCTAAAAACATTTTGACTGCAAAAATTTAGGGGGAACTGAGGGTATTGCTCTCAAACTAGAGGGTAAGCATCTTAATTCTAATGAAACTAAATGTTTGTCTTTCAGGCGTATTGTTAATTTGTGGGATGAGATGTCACTAACTTATTTCAAAGTAATTTAATCGACTCCTTTAAAAGCGGCCAGATGCTTACTTTGTCTTAAATTCCCCATTAGAAACATTTTATACCACACAAAAGTATTGTCGATTTTTCACTCGGAATCAGACCTCTTTACTCTTAAATTTTCGCTTATCTTTAAAGTTCTCTATTTTCTTCCAATCTCTCTCCGATGCTATGCTTTAAAACTTTCATTTACTTTTTTAATTTTCTTACATCTTTTATCAGAGCTTGCTAAACAAACATTCTCGTATGAACCATCCTGACTGCTGTTGTTTGTAGCCTTTTGTATCCATTACTATATTACATATTCGTATCATTTAAACGAATTTTTTGTTTGAGCATTAACCTCAGTAAAATAACGACATTGTAACGAACTAGAAGATTTTAGCATACGACACATCGATACATGTATAGGCTTCAACTGACATTTGACTATGAGAAGATAAGTAGCAATCTTATTAATGTAGACATATTTTAACTTTTCATACTAAGTGAATGTATACTTAACAAGCTCTTCAAACGCTTGCAGGAAGACTAAAACCTTGATTTATAAAATGACTTAAAATAATATACGCTGTCTTAACGTCATTACTAATGAATATGGAAAACATTATGCATTTATTCGGTTCAGTAGGTCTTTATCTGATTAACATGTATTGCACAGAGTGATGATGGTATCTGCAATTTTAATATCTGTATTAAAATTGCAGATATCATCATCACTCTGTGCAATACATGTCAATCAGAGAGTTGAGTTTTACATCATTAATAAACTCCGATAAAAAAACTATTTTTCGTAACTGGTGTGTACATATACAACTTTTATTTTCTTCTATAACTAATATAATAAAGGTTATTAGAATGAAAATGGAATTTAATACAAAAGAAGAAATTTATTATCAGTACAAATACAATACACAGAAAATAGTTGAAAGTGTATGGTAAACGGGGATACAAAGAACGTATATATATATATATATATATATATATATTATATATATATATATGTGTGTGTGTGTGTGTGTGTGTGTGTGTGTGTGTGTGTGTGTATATATATACACACACACCAAACCAAAGGTGTGTGTATATATAATAAAAAAAGATTTAACAGACACATACATAATGAAATATGGATAGGTATTACAATGGAAGTATCTAGTCGAAACAGTATCCAAAGGGCATGGTATCGTAGGTGCCCGGCACCTGGTAACGTTTCCTGTAGGTGTTACGACACATCTTCGTGCCTCGAAGTTCCTTCACGCCACCCAACTTCTGTGCTCGGAAATTATGACTTCCTACAACCAGGTGGGGCGGTTGGCCCTCATTTCCATCATCTTCTAAGTTCACTCGATCTTTGAGCGAATTAAAGTTAACGATCTGATGGTTTGCATGGTTAAGAGTGATGCCTTCAACCTTCGCGATATATTTGTGCTCCTTCCCCACCCTCATACGTACCCTGTAAGTTTTTGTTCCCCTTGAGACAAATGAATCGGCGTAGGCGCTGTCTCCATACTCATCCTTCATCTCGTCAATAGGAGGCAATAGGAGGCCTCGCCAATCGGAGGCATATATTCGCCTTCTCTCTCCGTGAATATCACAGTATCTGTATCTGCGTACAGAACCCGTCGTCCGAGAGAATGCAACAGCCGCCATAGCTTGATACATGCATAAGCTGTTGTGAGGCTTGCTTCAGGTATGTTTGTGACACGTGACGTATCCGTAGCCAACTCCGTTCTGTTTTACCTTATTATGTAAGTGTTGCCCAAATTCACGAGCTCCATGACCTCTTTATCGACAGCGTTGGCGTAAACCCACACTTCGTTTTAACTTTGAGCTAGATGAACGTTACTCTTTTCTTTTTTCCCGTACAAATTTCCCCCAAAGACTATTTGAACACAACTTTGCACTAAAGCGCTTGCCAGGGTTTCGCACAATCACACCCCGATCAAGCTGAATACCTTCACGATCACAGTAGCGTTGAATACAGGCAGTTTTTTCGCCTTCGGCCTCAATTCCTCGCGGGTATCCTGATGCTTCTACCTTATCCTCTTCTTTAATGGGTGAAGAAGTTGGGGAGTTTCTGAAACCTCCACAACTCATAAATCTTCAGTATTCTGTAAGCGTGATGAATAGCTAAGGCTAGCTCAGGACTTGTATAAACGCCCCTGATCTTCCTCTGGTTTGGTGTGTGGCTACAAGGCCCATTTTGTGCACTTCACGCACAGGGGGAACATGCGTTTATGATCTATAACAACAGGCAAGATTAGCATCCATAAGTCGCGAGGGGGAAGCACATCTACGAAAGAAAGGCCAAAGTAATTCTCGTACAAATTAGCTGAGAACTCTCCGATGGTAAGCGGGGCTGGACCCATGATTTTTTCAGGAGCCCCTACTGGTTATGGGTTGTCCTTCATCACGTAAGGGCATAATGAGCAGAAATCGTAGTAATGAATCTCCACCCCTTCCGTACTTGGAAAGTATAGTTTGAAGGGGTTTGTACGTCCTCCATGCGAGACTATCGGCAGGAGATCTGCCGTGGATATCTCTTATGATACCACACTCAGTACGTGGGCATCCACGCCACCAGCATCCGTTAAAGGAGTACATCGTCTTTTCACCAGTGGTAGTGATCTCCCTTAGACCATCCACCCAAAAAACACGCCCATTGATCTTGATTGCCACTTCCCCCGTGTTACGAGCATGTTTTATGCATACACCTGTCAGTTGTTGTATGTGTATGAGCCAGTAAATAGCCTTATACCCATAACTGCGCAGAACGTTTCGGGGAAAGACGGCTAGCGTGTCTTTAGGCATAAAGTTATTCTCGAATACGGCAAAACACAATGACGCGATCGTATTTGCGGCTTGTAGCGGATCACAGTTGAAACGGGATATATACATCCTTTTAAAGGCTTGAAAGCATACTCCAAGTACTCGTACGTCATTCACCGAATAGCGTTCACATTCATACGTTATATTGTAAGGATTGGTCTCATTAAACCTGTTGTAGTAACGGTCAAAGTCTTGAAGCTCACTAACACTCGTGCTGTCATAGTTAAAGTAATGTTTGGGGGTGGGGGGTGGGTAGTCCTACATAATTTAAAGTATCATGAGTGAGGAAAGTGTAAGGGAAACACCCTTTGGAAACTTCAGCGTCTCCCACCATTACTTTGGGTAGCCTAGCTAATTTACAGGGTGTAAATAACTGTATTTAAACTGAACATTTCCTCTTATCTGCATCTGTATAAATTTGTTTCCTCTTTTCAAAGGGTCACCCGAGGATACCTCTGATGATTTGTGTTCAAGCAGCTCCTTATAAAGGAACTGAGTGTCAAATTTTGCTGGGTTGTGCGCAAGAATATACCCAGTAGTATGCACTAAAAATGGACGAGTGCAATGCAATTGCAAAATATTACGTAATGTTGCAAGAGTGCCACACCCACCCCTCTTTGTTGCAAGAGTGTCACCCCCCTTTGTTGCAAAAAAAAGAAAGAAAGAGAGAGAGTGCCAATTTTTGTTGCCAACCCCAAAATGGGATTGCAACTTGGAGGCGGAGTTCTCCCCCAAGCTGAACCCCCCAAAGGGCCAGAAAGAAAGAAAGAAAGAGAGAGAGAGAGAGAGAGGGGGAGAGAGCTCCAATCTTTGTTGCCAACTCCAAAATGGGAATGCAAGGGGTATGCAACTTGGAGGCGTTCTCCCCCAAGCTGAACCCCTCAAAGGGGCATACCTAACCTAAGAGGCCTCTATGCGAGGGAAGGGGTTTCCTCACCACCCAAATGGCCAGAAAGAGAAAGGATCAGAGATCCTTGCTCGGCTGGGAGCCGAGCTTGTATGACTCCGTCGTCCGCCTCCCCCTCTTTTATAGACCTCTAATCCGCCAGTTGGCTGAGTTGCCAGATAGCGCCATGTATTTAATTTATTAATCAGCCAGAGCCAGTTGGCTTAACAGTCAGTTGGCTTAGAAGGCTGAGAAATACATTGTTTATTATTCCTCCGCCATCTGTCTTAGAAAGCTGATAGCAATAATTAATTTAATTAAAGCATATATTAATCAGCCAGAGCCAGTTGGCTTAGAAGGCTGAGGATTACAGTGTTTATTATTCCATACAATGGGGATATATGTATACAGCTAAATAACACACACACACACACACATATATATATATATATATATATATTATATATGAATTTTAACCACTTGAACAAAGCATAACAATGGTTTGCCGAAAAGTTGAATTGAATTGATTTGTTAATATTTTTAGAAAGACATTAAGCCTTCACGTTCCTTTCCTATTCTGTAAAGTGACCATATGACCTAAATATGACCGTAAGGAGTGCCCACCTTTCGCCGAATATGATTGTAGTAATGACAGACAAAGCCCCATTCTCGCACAATATGCAGGTGTCTCTGAGAGCAAATCTAAAAAAAAATATTTTCGAAATTCAGGAATACGTGAATGAACTGGTAAATCCGACAAAAGGGCATGATGCTCCACCCAGACCTGTTGGCTATCTGCCAATCACCGCGCGGTAAACCTGAATGTTCTCGTTTTTGAATATGCATATGCCTAAACCACGCCCTACCCTTCGTGGAACAACCAATGATTGTCTTTGAAAAGGATGCACGCTCTCGGCTGGCAGAAAATGCCCGTCACAAGTCATAAACAACGCCCCTATTCCTATTCCGGCAGTGCTCCAATAGGAAACAAGGTTCTCCGCTTGTAGGCGGTAACATATACCCCTTATAAATGGGGACACTTCAACGCATAGATCAAGTTTCTCCGGCTATCGAATCCCGCAACAATGGCGAATCTCTATAACTCTCCCGAGCTGTTTTTTGAAGATCACGGACGGCAGTCATGCGGCAGTGTATCTTTTCAGTGTCACAGATAACCGCGAACTTTTCTCGTCTCAGAGCATCGCCGAAGCATGTGAAACTGTCAATGAACCAATCAACGAAGCCTTTATTGAAATGTGAGTAATGCTTCTCGTTTTCCCACAACAATTACGCTTTGAAATTATTCTTATAAAAGGTAGCAATAATTGCAAAGCATTTTCAGTTATTCTCTACATCTTTCATCACTATTTCCGTGTGTATATATATATATATATATGGTAGGTTTTTAGACCAATTTGATGTTAACCTAACCTAACCTAGTCGTTATATCTGTTTGTTTTTTAAAAATTATAGGACGTCCTGCAGATAGTTTGTTTTTAAAAAATACTCAAAACTTTTAAGATTTGCATACGTATTGAATAATGTCCTTAGTCATTTTCTAATGACTCGTGTGTGTATATATACACATAACAGCTCTCGGCAGTTCTTAATTTTTAAACCAAAGTTCATTGTACGTGCTTCTCGTCAAATTAAAGATGAAACTTTCTCACACAACTACCGCGAAATATTTTCAATTATAATCTAACTCCCTCATCACTATAAAGTTTTCAATTTATAGAATTTTAAAATCTTAGCGCTGTTCATTGTAATGTTTACGCTTTCAGAATATCCTTAACCTAGCCTAGCAATGTTTCAATTTATAAAGCTGTGATAATGCGAAGTAGTGTCATAATAAGTGTTTTGAAAAATCGTGTTTAATTAATGTCTGTGTCCCATATATCGGGTGGTCCGAAAAAAATGACGCATTTTTTAAAAATTAATATCTCAGTAACCCCCTTCCTTATCATGACAATTTTTATATGCAAGATACTTTCAAACTTCTTTTTTTGAATGCAAGAAACGGAATTCTGATATCTTTTATAGTTTTCTCGCAATTAACAAAAGTAACAACATGGGTCAAAAAAACAAAAATCGCAATATAATATCCGTTTTTTATACGATATCATTTTTATACGATATCATGCGATATTTTTGCAAGTTATTACAAAACTCTACAGGAATGAACAAGTCAAATTGTGGATATTTTTATTTTTTAACAATTCGTCAGTACCCTTAATGATGTTGTCAGAGGAAGATCGTATTCTCATTAAAAATTGTTACTGTGAAAAAGGATGGAAGACTGGAAGGTTATTGCAAGAGTTTCCCGGCAAAAAGTGGAAAAGGCGTGCAGTGGAAAGACTCTTAAAGAAGATTCGCGAAACGGGAAGTACTGCCAGAAAACCAGGAAGCGGTAGACCTAAAACAGCTTCGGTTCCAGAAAATGTGGATTACATCAACGATAAAATCTGCTCTCAAGAAGATAAACCAGGAAGTCATTTGTCACAAAGAACAATTGCTAAACATTTGAATATTGGAAAGACTTCTGTACACCGAATAATTAAAGCACAAAAACTAAAAGCCTTCAAAAAATAGTATCTTCTAGAAAAAGTGATACTGTTAAGGATAAAAGAAAACAAGGTGCAGAAAGTTACTTGATAATTTCTCTGTCGTTGATATTAAAAAGATAGTCTTCACGGATGAAAAAGATTTCACTCTAGAAATTCCGCGAAACCGTCAAAATGATGTTGTCTACGGGCGTGGTAAAAAGTGTGACATTTCAATAAACAGATTGTATCATGAAACGTCAAGATTCTCCAAAAAGGTTATGATATCTGCAGGGGTCTCTTGGAATGGCAAGACAGATGTTCATTTTATTGAAACTGAAAAGACAAAGGTGAATTCTGCAAATTACATTGAACTTTTAAGAACAAAATTGTTGCCGGATTGTCGTCGCCTGTATCAAGAAAATGATTTCATATTTCAACAAGATGGAGCACCGTCGCATACAGCTACGCCACACAGTCGTTTCTGATTAGCAATACACCAAATTAATAACGAAAAATGAGTGGCCACCACAAAGCCCAGATTGTAATCCTATGGACTACTCAATTTGGGAGTTACTAAAAGAGAAGGTTTACCAAGGTCGACGAGAAAATTCACCGAATCAGAATTAAAAAGTAAATACTTGAATCTTGGCAAGAAATTGGCATTAATGAAGTAAGAAGTATTATTTTTGTGTGGAAGAAAAGACTTAGATTAGTGTGTCAACAGAGTGGTGGTCCAATCGATCATTTACTGTAAATTAATTAGTTAAATTTCTGATTAAATTTTTCCTTTCTCATGATATTCGTTTTTTTTGACCCATGTTGTTACTTTTGTTAATTGCGAGAAAATTATAAAAGATATCAGAATTCCGTTTCTTGCATTCAAAAAAAGAAGTGTGAAAGTATCTTGCATATAAAAATTGTCATGATAAGAAGGGGGTTACTGAGATATTAATTTTTAAAAAATGCGTCATTTTTTTCGGACCACCCATATATATCGGGTGGCCACAAAAAAACTTTACTTAATTGAAAGTTTAATAACTGCAACAATTCAAAACTTATGCGATTGAGATTTTGCACACATTAACAGATGCATATAATCTATAATTGCTGGAATTTTCAAATATGTAGGTTCTATAGTTTTGTTACAGTGAACAATTTAAAAGCATATGTCTAAAAATAGCATGCCTGGTGTGCATCTGACACGTACGTGCGCTAGCGTAGGCTAAACCTAATGTAGCGTAGTATGACACGCGCGCTGGCGTAGGCTAAACCTAATGTGAATTTGCTTTCTTTATTTTTCTGCTAAAACCCCGACAGCATGACGTTAAGTAAAAGTGATAAAGCCATCAATTCCCCGCAAAGAACTGGACTCGTCAAAGTGTTTATAACTTAATAAGAAAGATAAAGGATACTGGATCAACAGCTAGAAAACCCGGCAGCGGCAGGCCCAAAAGTGTTTCAACAGAAGAAAATAAGGCTGCCGTGGAGGAACTGATTCAATCCCAGGAGAATACACCAGGAACTCATCGCTCCCAGAGACAGATTGCGTACGACCTTGGGATTTCTCGCTCCTCTGTACAAGGGATTGTAAAACGTTTGAAATTGAAGGCCTATAAGAGAATTCGAGTTTCTCGGCGTGATCAGAATGTAAGACAGCGTAGAAACACCCGCTGTAAATCCCTATATGAACGCTACTCAGCTGAAGACGTGCAAAAAGTTGTGTTTACAGACGAAAAGGATTTAACGTTGGAGGTGGCCAAAAACAGGCAAAATGACACGGTTTATGGTTCAAATAAAAAGGACATTCCTCCCTCCAGGCTTTATCATGAAACCTCACGATTCAGCAGAAAAGTAATGGTATCGGCGGGAATTACATGGAAGGGGAAAACACGAATTCATTTTATTGCCACAAACGAAACTAAAGTTAACTCTGAGCGCTACATCAGAGTTACTTCCTGATTGTCGTCAGCTGTATCCTGATGAGGCCTACATTTTCCAGCAAGATGGGGCACCCGCCCATACAAGCCGAGCGACCCAAAATCATCTAGAGCAAGAGACCCCTAATTTCATCAAAAAGGATGAATGGCCGCCTCAGTCTCCCGACTGTAATCCGATGGACTATTCAGTATGGGATTCGCCCATGGTGAAGGTTTACGGCAGCCAGAAAGACAAATTCACCGAAGATGAACTTAAGAAGAAAATCAGTAGAGCATGGGAGGATATCACCTTAGATGAGGTTCGAAAGTGCATCTCCTCGTGGAAGAAGCGATTGAGGGCAGTTTACCAACAGGGAGGTGGTCACATTGACCATTTGTTTAAGTAAATTTTGTTATGTTCAAATTAATTTTCTTCGGCATGCTATTTTTAGAAATATGCTTTTAAATTGTTCACTGTAACAAAACTATAGAACCTACATATTTGAAAATTCCAACAATTATAGATTATAACCATCTGTTAATGTGTGCCAAAGCTCAATCGCATAAGTTTTGAATTGTTGCAGTTATTAAACTTTGAATTAAGTAAAGTTTTTTTGTGGCCACCCGATATATATATATATATATGGTTGCCATCACTTTTAATTGCCTCAATTTCACGACATTTATTTTAATTACAGGACTGCCACGGAGATAGACCGTGTTATAAACACTTTCGGCGAAAGGAGAACGAGTGCTTCGCCGAACAGTCCGCCCAGCGGTGCATAGGTTACAGTATTGAATTATAGTCAGCCAAGCGATCCTGAATTTGCAGACGAACTAATGTGAGTGTTTTGACCCCGTATAGTATTTTAAAAGTAGGTAGACTTTTCTACAAGATAAATTATGCTCATTGATTTAACCGGCTCTTTTCTCGTCTATAATATAACCTGGCCTTATTCACGACCTATATATATATATAACGTTTCAGTCGGTGTTATCTTATAAAGAAGCCATAATTGCAAAGCATTTTCAGTTATTCTCTACATCTTTCATCGTTATTTCCGTATATATATATACACATTAGGGTGTCTCAAATATACGAATGGAGGATTTCGGGTCGGGGCGACGCTTGCCCGTATTACACCTTTATAAAGGATTGTTATCACAAACTTTGACAGCTGTAGGAGGATTTTTAGGGGTCACTCAAGTTCGCCACTTCTGTTTCACTTATACAAGATTTTCTTCTCTTTCGCAGGTGATGGTTACTAGAGCAGGAAACCAGTTGTGGTTGCTGGACAAGGCCCCAATTGCAGCGATTGTTTGTCCACGACTTCCATCGAAGGAGCAATGCCTGCTCCTTTACTTCCACCACCACCAAGACCAAGAGGGAAGGAAGACCAAATCGGAGAGCATTCGCCTGGTGGTGGAAACATCTGGCCCATCTGGGAGAAGGCCAACATACCAACTACCACCAAGAAGTACGCAGGGGAGAAGCTGGCGAAGTTGATCGATACCTACGACGCACTCAAGAAGAACAGGACAAAGCCGCAAGAGGGTTACCGGTACAAAGAGGGGATGTTCAAGTCGGATTTGGAAGACGTGTTTGACGTGGCTCACTCCTCCGCGCTATCCTCCTCCAAGGTCCCTCAGGAGGACAAGGATTTTCTCACCTCGCAGAGGGAAGACAGGATGTCGTCAAGTCTTGCGGGGGTGGACCAGAAGACAGCGAAGAAGAAAGCTGTGAAGCGGAAGAGGGATCTTGCAGCCACGGCTAGGAAGAGGAAATGGGATGCTGGGGTGACACAGCTCATGGAGGTAGCGATCTTGGAGGTGGATGGTAGCAGCACTGAAATGAACACGGAAGACGAGGATGATGACGACGAGACGTACCAAGCGCCCAGCACCAGCAAGGCCCAGACTCAAAAGAAAAGGCGAATGAATGCCCTCACGGACCCGAATCTCATCGCTGCCTGGGATCGCGACAACATGTCCGTGAGACAAGCAACGTCGTCCTTTGCAGCAGCAGCTCAGAGTTTGGGTCATGACCTGGATGACCTGGTAATCTCGTCAGCAACTGTTCATCGAACACGGAACAAGATCCGAAAGGAGATGGGAGAAGAGTTGACCCGAAAGTTCGAAGCTTCTGGTCCTTTAGTCTTGCACTGGGATGGGAAACTGTTGGAAGATATCGCCAAGGAGAAGAAGGAGGTTGACCGGATTGCTGTTGTGGTGACGGGCGATGGAGTCGAGGAGCTTCTTGGTGTACCCGTTGCGGTGGACGGCACTGGAAAAGAACAGGCTGCAGCCGTACTCCAGGAAGTCCAGGCTTTTGGCATTTCGAAGCAAATCATTGGACTGGGATTCGACACCACAGCTGTGAACGCTGGGATGATCCAAGGTGCTTGCGTTCGCATTGAGCAGGAGTTTGGCCGTCCCATGTTGTGGTTGGCTTGCCGTCACCACGTCTTGGAGATCTTACTCAAGGATGTCTTCGTGCGATGTCTGGGGCCGTCCTCTTCCCCTGACATTCTCCTCTTCAAAAGATTTCAACAGCGGTGGGCCTCCATTGACAAAGGGTCATTCTTGTCCATCGGTGACGAAAGCAATCCCACAACAACTGACAACTGGGCAAATCAAGCGTCTTTCATGAAGAAATACCTTCAGCAGACGCTTTCCCACGGCACACATCCCCGAGAAGACTACCGTGAACTCCTCATCCTTTCCTACCGCTTCCTTGGCGGTCAGGTCCAGGGGGGGATTTCGTCAGCCTGGGGCCTATCACCACGCCAGATGGATGGCCAAAGCCATCTATGCCCTCAAGATTTTCATGTTCCGTCACCAACTGGACCTGACAGCCAGGGAAGAAGGAGGACTTCGGCGGCTGTGTTTGTTCATCTCCCTCGCGTACGTGAAGCAGTGGAATGAGGCAATGGTCTCGAATCGAGCTCCACTGAACGACCTAGAGTTCCTTCGCCTGCTCGAGGCCTACCCTGACAAGGAAGTCAGCCACACGGTATCCATGGCCTTGAAAAGGCACCTGTGGTACCTCTCAGAGGATCTCGTGGGGCTTGGTTTCTTTGACGACCGCATTCCAAAGGACACGAAGCTAAAGATGGTCCAACGACTTCAATCCCCCGCCACGAAGAAAGGGCTCAAGCGGATATATCCGAAGAACTTCAATCCACAGCAATCCATCGAGCTCTTCGTCACCCGGAGAACAAAAGAAGTCTTCTTCCGCGCGATCCTTCCAGAATCTGAGTCTCCCACCTTCCTCATGAAAGATCCAGAGGATTGGATCAATGACCAGGATTGGATCACGGCGCAAAAGAGGGTGAAAGCCCTGAAGGTGGTCAATGACGCCGCCGAGCGTGGTATCGCTTTGATGAAAAGATTCAATTCCACCATCACGCGTGATGAGAAGCAGAAGCAATTCGTCCTCAAGGTGTTTCGGGCTCACCAGAAGTTGATCCCCGTCAAGACGAAGGAGAGCTTGAAGAGTAAAATCAAGTAGTGTAGGACAGATTGATGATGAAAACAATCCATTTATACGCGCTTATTTCAATTAATGAAAGGTGCAGTTCGTTTATTTTCATTTTTGTTCAGAAATAAAGAGAATAAGAGAATGATAGAAATTTCTTTTTTTTCCTAAATAGCTACAAGAAAGTGTTAAACTTGAGTGACCTCTAAATACTGTTCGATTCCCATCATTTTTCGATTTTTAGAACCTCTATGCCTATTGAAATCGGGGCAGCATTCGGAGCAAGAGAAAATAAAAAAAAAAATTTCTGTGTATTAATGAGACACCCTAATATACATATATATACATATATATATATATATTATATATATATATATATATACATGGTATGGTAGGTTTTTAGAAACGAATGCACTTTCAAGAAGTGCATTCGTTTTTAAAAATAATTTTCTCTTTATTTTACAGGAGCGAAACGGAGTTAGAAGAGATTATAAAAACTTTTGGTGAAAGGGTGGGGAACGAAGTGGTATCCACAACACGCTGCGAATCAGATGTCATGGTGTTGTCGCACAACAGCTCATCCGAATGCGCTGTCATCGCAGAGATTATGTAAGTACTTTTTAGGATATTAACAAAACACAACATTATTTTCATTTATTAAACATGTACAAAAAGGGGAAACGCCCAATTCTTTATTGTTACAAATGTATTTACAGATATACACAATATAGAGCTTACAAATTACAGGGGATTGCAACATGTGGGAATTTTTTTTTATCTGTCTGCATACATATTTATCGTTCATATTTGTGTCACACAAATCAAATAAATTTTAAAAATTCCCAAATCCCTTCCCACGCGACATGTGTAAGAGAAACAAGATACAATATAGCCCACATGTTTCAGTGTAAAAGCTTTGAAATTGATATGGGGCCCAAATTATCTCAGGCACACGTAATTGCGCGATAAAATTTACGATTGTCGAGTCATGCCATGGGGGGAGCCCAAGTGAATCGAAGTAATACAGTCTTTCCTTAGTTTTAAAATAAATCGCAAACCAGTGAATTCCATCGCCACCCGCAATGTCGGTGTTAACGATGGCCCCGTGCCAGTTTCTCGTGCTAGGTGGCTTCATTATTTAATTCTTTGCAAAAACCCCGATAAATTTGGAACGCGCGAAACAGTCACTTTTCATCCCGCTCTGGAGTGTATTTGCATCTATTCTAAAAATCTGTGCTTATGTTACGGAAACGGTCCAGTTCTATTAGGGCCTTTGTTTCTAGATACATTAGTACACTAATAGGCGCGTTTGTAGGCTGGCGAAATCCAAACGTACTGAAATTGCACCGGTCTGCTGAGGGTTTAAATGGGTACTTACGCCAGCAGTCAAATCAGGCGTAACGTCAAATGAGTAAATATTAAACTGTTCCACAAATTCTTTCTGTGTTAGGCCGATTCCAAGTTCGTCACAGTAGTCACGAGTAGTCCATATTCATTGTCCCACCCAATGCGACGCCATTGATATATAAAGTGATATTTTTAAGTCCAAAATTTTCAAACTTCAAGGCACTCTTTTTATATTCCCCATTCGTCGAAGCGTGGTCTTGCATCCCAATTAAAATCCTTTTAGGCAGTACTCCAAGAGCGATGTTTTCTATCTGTTTCGATGCCAATCCTGTGGGGATCGTGTACAGTTTGATCTGTACCCTGTTAATTGGGTATTTCACTGTGGTGTGTAACAGTTCTTTCTCAATTTCTATATGTTTCGCGGAACTTACCTTCACTCGGCGTATACGCAAATATGCCTCCATGATATGGATTACAACAGGTTTCGCGCCTTCTTCTTGGTCAGCGCCCAGATTTATACAGATCTCAGGGCTCATGCGGATAAGTTTCAATTTCATATCTACCCCGTTCATAAGCAACTTCTCCTGGAATGTAAAGTCCGTGTGCAGGCGTCCAAAACATTCATATATCTTTTTTTTAGAATTTTTAAATTTATCCTTTATACTACCCTCATCTTTAGTGTGGTAATACCCCTCGGCAGATAAAAAGGTATCCTTAGCTTCTTTTGAAAAGTTGAGGACATTTTCCAGATACGATCGTAGGTGGTAATACCCTGTGCCTGCCGAGATGTTAGTCTGATTTAAATATACGTCACACTGGCTGAATATGGTGTGCAGAAAGTTTGTTTCGGGGTATGCAGCATAATTATCACCGCAATCCGTTCCATCAGAATGAGCTATGCGTAGTTTAGTGTACATGTCCATACAGCTCGGATCAAAAAGTATTGGCCTGAGCTGGGTATCACGAATTCTATAGGGGCACTGGGTGAACTAATCGTGTTTAAAGGGTTAATTGTAATAAAGTCACTGCGCTCAATAAATACTTGAGTTGGAGGTAGATCAAAGAGGGATAGCTCCGATTTACAGCACTGTGAACTGCAAGGATGAATGAAACGTGCCATGGTGAGTTAGAAACAGTGCCACCTCCCTCGACGAGTATCAGTCAATCTATGAATCGTGAGAGTAGCATCCTCAGTTTATATCAGTTAAAAAAAAGATCGGCCATTCGCTTAGAACACTTCTTTTTTGGCGCCCTTTTACGTTTAATACCACGGGACCCCTTCTTCTTCCTAACAGTTCTCTTCTTTACACCACGTGCTGGTACCCCCTTCTTCCTAACAATTCTCTTCTTTCCTCCGCCACGCATTTTTCTCTTAGCATTTTTGATGATTTCATCCCGTGTACGTTTTAAATGTTTTTTTAGAGCTTCTTTAGGTTTAGTTCCCGCGAGCATTTCCTCTGCTGCGTTAAAACCTGTTTGTAAAGCCTTCCTTCCAAGGTACCTAGCCCCCCCTATTCAGTAGTGGTACAGCTGTGCGCAGTATGGATGAAAAAATGGAACCAAGTCCACTGCCACACTGGTATCTCACCCCTCGGTATACCGTGAATGGTTTCCTGGACATTATAATTCAGTGCGTCGAAAGTGTAGTTTCACTGTTAAGCTCCCGTCGCCGAATGGGAAATTTTTACCCTCAATAGTTCTTATATATATTGAGATATTAGTTATTAGATTAGTTGAGACAATCACATAATGGGGTCTGTCATATGTAATACTCAAGCTCCGTCCTCTATGGTTAGGAATGTGCGCTACGCGCAGCAGTCGTGCCTGGGTATCCCCAACAAATTGGTGTTCCGCTATATTGCTGTAAATATAGCACATGTCTGGAGGCTGAGAGCTTACATCCAATTTCTCCATCTTCAGCTGATACACTAAGTTGGACAAGTCATCCGGTGCCTCGTGAAAGGTGTCTCTTTGGAAGGCTGCTCGATAACGCCCCTCGGTTATAATTTTGAACACTCTTCCGTCTTTAAAATTTCTGGTAGCCTTTGATTTTAGCATTAGAGTATGTGCAGTGCCTCCTCTGTTTACGAATTCGTATATTAAATCATTCATAAGGTGCGAGTTTTCTAAACATATGTTTATGTCTCTCACAACTTCCTCAACCGAACCATAACGCCCCGGTCCTAGTGTCACAGTTGTACTGAAAAACTGTGCGACCTTAGTCCGGGCGATACGTATAGTTTCATTGCGAGTTATGAGTTACTCCCCCCCCCCGGCTTTTGCACACTCATCACAGTTTCTAAGAATTGTAAAAACGGCATCTTTATATTCAATATTTAAAAAGACGGTATCCAGCTGAATTTCACAAATCCCCACCTCATACGAATCACGACCCAATTCAATGGGGCCATGGAGTTCTGTTACAAAATTGGCTAGTGTATTGTTAGGGTGTACAGACAGGGATGATGAAGATGGGTACATTTTTCTCTTTCCTGTACTTTTGGTTGCTAAAATTTTCTCAATTTTAAACACATTTTTTCCTAAATTAAATGCCACTTTCTGAAGTTCCTCGCGGTAAAAAAAAAACGAGAATTCTTCCCATTCAAATCTTCAACGTAATACATTATTATCTCGCCTTTAGGCCTCATAGCCCTAACTTTAAAAATCTCGCGTGTCCATCCTTGCTCAAAACCCTTCGCGAATTTATTTCCCGAACGTGAGAACCTTACATAATCAGTGATTTTGAAACGCACAGATTGTGGTGGCGGTGGTGGTGGTGGTCCATCACTTCTCGGTCGCCTGCCTCTTTCTAAAACATCGTTAGGCGTTGTAACGATCGTACGGTGGTGTGAGCGGTTGTAGGATGAAGCCAGTGAATCGAGAACGTTTATATATCTGAGCATGCTTTTATGTGTAAAATACTGGTGCATGCGTTCCTTTATGGTACGTTGACCTCTTTCAGCTAAAGATGCTTTATGTATAGAGTTGGAAGTGTAATAGCTGATATTAAACTCTGACATGTTCTGAAAAGCACGCCCTATAAATTCTTTCCCATGTCCGTACAAAAATAACCTGGAATCCTGTTTTCTTTCAACATCAGTGTTTTGGTTGCTTTAGCAACTGTTTCAGGCGATTTATTTTTCAGGGGAAGTAGCCACAGGTATCTAGAGATACCTGTGGGTGAAGGTGTACTCAGTTGTGACACGTGCGATGCATGCTCCAAGTCTTTTAACCTATTCAGATTACCTATCAATGTTTTGGGGACATTTATTTGCTGTAGTCTTGCCTTAATATGCCTCCATCCTGTTGGTGATGGCCTGTCCCACTTTCTCACCAGATCATGAACAATATCAACGATATTGGACCCTTGCACCCTTGATCCATCAACAATGACCTCGCCTGTGTCTGCCCACTGTATGACGGGGTCCTCACTCAACAGATTATAAAGACTTAACCCTTTATTCCTCAATGTATGGGGGAGGCAGTTTTTTAGCACATGTTCGATGTGCTGTGTCCGCTACTCTTTGGTTGCTCAGACCCTGTACCACTATGCTCAGCGCTACTCGAGCTGTGCCTCACGGGGAGCTCTGTAGGATGTTTATAACCTTCGTACTCGTGAAGAAATTTCTGCAAAGCCTCTTGATACAAAACCCTTTTCTCATCAGGCATCTTTTCACTGTTTAATAGGGATAGTAGCTCACTCTCCATTCTTTTAAGCCTACTTTTACGGGGCTCTAGAGCAGCGTCTGGGGTCCTTTGTAATGAAGCATACAGCTCGTGCGGGATCACACCCACCTTCTTCATGATATTAGTCTAGTCAGTAAAGGCCCCAAAATTGAAAATAAGATGGGTATGAACGAACCGCCTCTTTGTACAATAATACGCCTTTTCTTACCCACAGTCTGACTTTAATGGGCGAGCGTACGTATTATGTTCTTGTAACGACGTAAGCGAGCCTTCTGACAAGATTTCATTGGAATATTTCATTTTATAACATTCAGTTAGATTTCGCAGATGCATTTTAAAAAGTCAGAATCGATATTTTTAGCAAGCATCTGCTGCAACGACCGAGGCAATCGTTGATAGATTTTTATTAATTCACGGTATTTCTTTAGCCTATTCATCATTCTGGAATGTACAAGGTTTCAGGCTCGTTTGGAAATATATTCGTTCTTAGAAGTACCCTAAACGTGTTTCGCGGGTGAAGGTCACAAAGCAAATGTCCATAACGCTGCTTCGTGACCTCTTTATAAAGCTCCAGAAACTCCTTTCGCTGGTTCGGGAACATTTGAGTGCTAATACCCCAATTTGTGCTACATCTCTATTTTGAGCGAATAAGACTAGATATTGCGTTTTATCCATCTCCAACATGAGGTCGTCAATTACGATGACTGTATGTTCATTTCCCTTTTGTGAATTAACGTCATAGACCCCCTTATGGAACAAAACATCGTCCTGGTACTCGTTGAACACTGATTGGTATGTCGAATAGCACCATATAACTTTATGCACAAATTTTGAGAACATTTCACCCTTTTCTTTAATAATTTTAAGCATAAACACCGTTTTACCACATCTTGTAGGTCCACATATAATACATGTGGATGGGCTCGTGAATCTGAATTTTTCTACAGCATCCATTTCTAACACGTCACACCCCTAAGTGACTCATTTACAGAATATCACAAATAACGAGTTCTGCTCCTTATATTTTGTTTTCATCTTCCACAGAACCGTGAATGACGACGATGTACACCCCACCATCATCGACATCACGGGTGAATCCATTGGCCGTGCATCTACAGGGCCCATACCCTCAACGGCGGCACGATCAAAGCGGCGACACGCTGAAGAGTCCTCCACGTCAGGTATAAAGCGAGCGAAATACGCGCCGGTTGATGGACAATCCGCGGTACAACCCCAGCCCTCAACGTCTTACGCTACCAACCCTACATCAGCTTCCTCGTCCCCTTGTACTTCCTCCACAGCCCCCACCCGTTCTGTAGAGTCTGCTGTAATAGACCCCCAGCCCTCAACGTCTTACGGCGCAATCCCCACATCGTCCAATATAGGAACTCGTCCATCCTCCTCAGCGGTGACTCGTTCTGTTGAGGATGCTATAACGTTTGAGTTGGTGCGCTCCGCAACCCCTACCCCAGCCTTGACTAGAAATCAGTATATAGTCTGGGTTGACCCTAGATCCCTGTATAGCAATGGAATTGAGCGCGGGCTACGTCGCGTTGTAGAGCGCATTGTAGAGTTTGCCCTTCAGAACCGCGACGAGCGTGAAGTCAGGACGAGTCTGTCCTTCGGTTTCGGCTCAGATGATAACGATGTAGATGATTTTTGGGTGGTAGTGCCATTTAGACGTTTGGCTGCTGAGGATATAGATTATATATTAGCACGTATAAAACAAGCTGCCCCAAGTAGTATAGCATTCAATATGGACAACTTCACGGCAAATACTGACCGTGTATTTCGTGTTGCGGATCATAGTACCACTCCTTATACTCTTAACTTCAATTCTCAAGCTATTTATAGAAGGCATATTAACGTCGATCGTGGATGCGGCTTTATAGCAGTAGTCTTGGCGTATGTTTACTGTACAAAATACGCAAAAATTTGGTTGCCTACGATCGTGGAGCGTGCCCGTAAACTAGCTGTAGACTGTGAACTTGAATTTGACTGTAATATGGGTCCTGAAGAACTGAGAAGGGTAGAGCAGAAATGAATGTCCTATAGTGGTATTTGGCCTGGATGATCGTCGTAGGACTGTGTATGTTTTTAAAAGCAGTGTGAGAGATCGTACAAGACCCCTACTTATTTTAGGACTGTCAGGTACAACGTATCTCCCCATCCGTAATATAAGGTGCCTTTACGCGAGTTATGATAAAAGTCGAAAATATGGGCGACATCATGATTTGTGTAAGGGGTGTCTCGAGTTTGCAGATGATATAGTGAAACATTGTAAAGATTGCCACATGGTATGTGAACAGTGTAAAAGCCCCAAATGTGAAAGCCGTGTAGTTGAAGCTGAGAAGAGGGATTGTAATGTGTGTAGACGCACATTTTTCAACAATAACTGTTTTGAGCTCCATAAATCAATTGGCACGTGCAGGAAAATGAGAATCTGTGAATGTGGTATGTTTCACATGAATGGTAGGGAAATTTGACAAAATGTGACGAAATTCACTGTTCTACATGCCATGAGAAATATAAGGCGGATGGCGTAAAGCATGTATGTTATATGAAAGACGCAAAGCCTAAAACAGCCCTGTATAACTGTATACTACGATATAGAAACATATACGAATGCCGAAACCAAAGAGGTAGTTCCACATTTACTTGTGAGCCAGACTATCTGCGAAGTGTATGGAGATCGAGTGTGATGAGTGTCACAAATGTGGTAAACGGACAAACGTTTTTAAAACGAATGTCCACGATAGCCCTGTGAAACTATTTGTGTCCTATATTGTCAAGTTAGCCGACAAGTTCAAAAAAATGACTGTGTATATTCTTGCCCATAACGGGGCAAAATTTGACACACAGTTCCTTTATAAGGAGCTGCTCGAGCACGAGTCCTCTGAGATATTTACAGGTGATCCCTTGAAAAGAGGAAACAAACTTATACAGATGCAAATAAGAGGTAATGTGCAATTTAAAGATACTTTATTATTCACGCCTTGTAAATTAGCAAAGCTACCCAAGGTGATGGGGTAGCAGCTGAAGTATCAAAAGGCTACTTCCCTTACACTTCCTCACTAGCGAGACTTTAAATTACGTGGGTCTACCTCCACCCAAACATTATTTTAACTATGGTTGTATGAGTGCAGATGAACGTGAAGACTTTGATCGATACTACAGCAGTTTTAATGAACGTAATCCTTATAATATAGCTGATGAATGTGAGCGTTATTGCGTGAATGATGTACGCGTGCTTAGAGTATGTTTCCAGCCTTTAGAAGAATGTACATAGGCGTTTCAAATGCGATCCGCTGCAAGTCGCAACCACCATCGCGTCACTATGCTTTACGGTGTTCAAGAATAACTTCATGCCTAAAGCCACCTTAGCCATTATTCACAGAAACAACCCCGCAGTTACGGCACAAGGCTATTTACTGGCTCATACACCTACAGCAACAGACAGGTGTATACATAAAGCACGCCCGCAACACGGGTGAAGTACCCATTAAGATTAATGGTCGTGTTTTTTGGGTTGATGGAGTAAGTGAAAACCGTGTCACTGGTGTGAAGACTGTGTACTCCTTTAACGGATGCTGGTGGCATGGATGCCCCCGTCCTGAGTGTGGAATCACCGGAGATATCCACGGTAGATCTCCTGCCGACTGTCTTGCATGGACCCGCACCCGCGATCAACTTATAGGGTCCCAGTTCACTCACAAAGTCTTGTGGGAGCATGAATATGATGCACGGATGGAGACAGAGGAGGTGTACCGTGAAAAAATAACACGATCAAGCGTTCAATGGTACTGGATCCTCTCAAATGCGGTGATAGCTTGTTCGGTGGGCGTACAAACCCCTTCAAGCTATACTTTCCACCTACGGAGGGTGTGAAACTTCACTACTACGACTTCTGTTCTTTATACCCATACGTGATGAAGAACAACCCGTACCCCGTGGGTGCTCCTGAGAAATCGGTGGGTCCTAGCCTGCCCTCCATCAATGAATTTTCAAGAAATTTGAATGATCGCTACTTTGGGCTCTCTTACGTAGATGTGCTCGCCCCTCGCGAATTATGGATGCCGATCTTACCCCTCGTCATTGACCACAAGCTCATGTTTCCCCTGTGCGTGAAGTGTGCGGAAGAGAATAACGGTAATTGTAACCATACACCCCACGAGCGTAATATCAGAGGCGTATATACAAGTCCAGAGCTGGCACTAGCCGTAAGCCATGGGTATAGAATACTGAAGATACATGAGGTTTGGAGGTTTCAGAAGCTACCCAACCTTTTCACGCCGTATATAAACGCATTTTTGAAGGATAAGGTTGAGGCATCAGGGTATCCGCGAGGAGTTGACACCGAAGATGAAAAGTCTGCCTATATTCAACGTTACCGCGACCACGAAGGTATACAACTTGTTCGCGCCCAAATTGTAAAGAATCCTGGCAAGCGCTTTAGTGCAAAGTTGTATCTAAACAGCCTATGGGGAAAATTTGTACAGAATACTGGCAAGGGTAACGTTCATTTGGCACAAAGCTATAGCGAAGTCTGGGATTATGCCAACGCACCCGATAAAGAAGTCATAGAAATCGTGAATGTAGGTAATACTTACATAATAAAGTACAACAACACTGAATTGGCCACAGATACCTCAAGGGTTACAAACATTCCTGTAGCCAGCTTCACAACAGCCTACGCCCGCATCAAACTTTGGGGTCTATTGCATTCTCTTGGGCAGAGAGTCTTGTATGCCGATACAGATAGCGTGATATTCACAGCGAGGGAGGGTGAATACATGCCTGCATTGGTGAATTCCTCGGCGAGCTCACTGATGAGATCAAGGATGAGTATGGGGACAATGCATACGCCGACTCTTTTGTCTCAACAGGACCTAAAACTTATGGGGTACGGGTGAGGATAGGGAATGAAACGAAATATATCGTGAAGGCAAAGGGTATCACGCTTAACCAAGCGAATCGGCGGGTCGTTAACTTTGATTCGCTGAAGGATCTAGTGTGTTTGGACGATGATGAGGGCGAACGGCCTCCCCAACTAGTTGTAGGCACCCACAATTTTCGGGCGCAGAAGCTGGGGGGTGAAGGAACTTAGGGGTACAAAGGTGTGCCGTAAAACCTATAGGAAACGTTACCAGTTACCTGGTACCTATGATACCGTACCCTTTGGTTACCATAAACTTTGATGTGTCTATTCCTAACTTATTCATCACACATATTTCTAAATATATATGTATAGAGAACAGTCTTTGATGTGCCTATTAACTTATTTATTGCACGTATTTCTAAATATATACATGCTGATTATTTAGTTTATTAAATAAATCATGCATCGACTTGTGTTTCACTTTGCTTGTGCGCGTGTGTACAGTAAAGTTATGCCCCGCCCACTGTAAGACCGGGGACGTGATTCATCCCGTAGCTGAGCAGACCTCTGTCCCCGCGTTCTCAGTTGACCTCTGTACACCCTTGAGCTCAGACGTGTATTCTCTCCCGCGTAGAAGAAAATGGCCGCCTTTAATATCGCTTGTTCAACATTTATGAAGTGGTATTCAGTAAAGGGTGTAGATGTAGTGGACACTGAAAAACTCCCTATCCCAGCCTCCTTAGCCTCCTTTGACTCTTTTAAGGATGCATTGAATCGTGCGAAGGGCCAGGCTATTCAAATACGCTCCGGATATTCTGGCGAGGGGGTTGTAGGATTTCGCAGTACAGACGATGTACTGAAGTATGTTGTAGAACTAAGCTTTATAAAGGCACACGTGCACCGCGTGGTAGAAGAAGCGGCACGCTCAGAATCTAAACAACAGTTATGGGTAGTGAGCCTTGTGGATGAGTGGTGTGATAAACGGTATTATATCATGCTACACCATGTCGATTACTCATACCCTACGACTGAAAATGTGAATCTCGTTATCATGGACAATCTTAAGTATTTTTACCACTACATTAATATATATCATGATGAGGTTTGTAGTGAGGTTGTGGCTAAAGGGTTATGTGAGTTTTTAACAGATTTTAGAGATGAGTATCGCCTGTTAAATAAAAAGCCTAAATATGAACATATGTTTCTCTCTAACAGCGCCCCGCAGTGTGAAGATTTTTAGGAGAGATAAAACATTATAAAATGTGCCTAGTTCATGAAATTTACCCTGAGGGAAACTGTCTGGTGCGTATTCGGGGGTGGTAGTGATAAAACGTTAAAACCGAAATTAGTTCTTGTACCGGAAAATTTCTCAAAACGCCTACCCAGTATAATGGGGTACAACAATTCATGTTGGGCCAGCTCCACAGGTTTCATTAGATTATGGTGCGACTCGCACCTCACGGATCATACGGGTTCGAACAAACCCATTCACGTATCATCAGGGTGAGTCAACCGCCCATCGAACCGTTCCTGCCTGCCTGCGTGCCTCACGCGGCTCATAGTCTCTCAGAGCTTGCACCGAGTGGATGTGCCATAGTCATCTCGATGAATACGATGGAACTCCCTTTGAGAAGCATTCTCAACGCCTCGTACGACGTCTCCGTGACGAAGTCGTTGCGTGTGTTCAGGCGGGAAACCGGCACCATTAACTGTGTGCTTGAAACGAACAGTAGACCTGCGAGCAAGCGCAACGTTATTTATTTAAATCTTGAGGAGATGCATAAAATCTTCGCGGTAGTTGAGAGGTGGGCTGAGGACCGCTATAAAATACCAGCTGACGTAGGTATAATAAGAGAGGTGATTAGTGAAGCCTCCTCATATACCGTTGTTTGTACATTGAGTGTAAATAACAATCAACCATGCGTTGATATACGATTGATGTGGAAGAACACGCTGATAATGGCGTTCTTGTTCCTACACGAAACCGTTTCATCCTCGACAGAATGTTTGAGATCGTTGGATTCCGTAAGCTGAAGCCTATATTAGACACACGTATCTCAGACATGATTTACTTTGACACAATACTTGAGTACGCTTACACCGCTCTGCTCGACGGATTTGTTGAATGTAGGAATGTGCAGGGAGAGAACGGGCTAGATCTGGATGCGTATTTAAAAGGCTTAGATTCTTCGAAGTATCCCGAGCTTTGGTAGAAAACGCTTGAGAGGTACAGAGCTGAGCTCGCCTACACTGTTCACCCTGAAGAACTGTACCTCTATATAGTAGATGGCTGCCGTTACGACTTGGAAGATTATTTCAATTGCTGCTATGCCAGGTGAAGAAGAGTTCGCGATTGAAAAGTTCGGTACGTTAAGAAAAAACCCTCGATTGGAAAGACATGATTATAAGCTTGTATTTAATGACATAGTTAACGATGACGTTTTTGCGCGTGGTTTTGATTGCGTTCTAGTGGCGCTTAAAGACAACTTACCTGCCGAGTGTAAAGTGGGTACAAAAATAGTGTTGAATGATATGAAAGCCATTTACATTGAATATAAAACGCCGTATCAGTTAAGCAGTGAGTTGATGCTTGAGCGGTTTTCCCACATCGCGCAAAGTAATGCTGATGTTGATGTAGCATCAATCAGCATTGAATTTACCGTTTTGTACCGTAGAACATAAAGACAATATATTTTTACTGTAATATTTTGCTAATACTGCGATTTGTAGATTATATATAATTAATATAAATATGTATATATTTTTCCAATATTTGGTTAATACTATGTTTTGTACAATTATATATAATTAATATAACTATATTTTTCCTGTACTAATATTTGATATAACTATATATTTTTCTAATATTTGATTAATACTGTGCTTTGTATGATTATATATTTTTCATGTTTTGTACGACTCTATATAATATAAATATATATATTTTTCTAATATTTAGTTAATACTATGACTTCCATGATTATATATTCCCCGTTCTATTATTTGATCATATATATATATATATATATATATACTATTGTATATCCAATAATTAATAAACAGAACGTTGTAATGGTGTTTTATTTATTCCTTGAACACGTTTATATCGTTTTATAAAACAGTAATTGAATAGATAAGTAACGAGGCTGACAGCTCAGCCAACTGTAACATAAGCTTATTTAAAATAAGTAACGAATCTGGCAACTCAGCAGCCAAGTGACCGAATAATAATTATATATGGCGTTGTCTGGCAACTCAGCCAACTGGCTGCTTAGGGGCACTATAAGAAGCCAGATGATGGACGATGGATATATTTTTCATGTTTTGTACGACTCTATATAATATAAATATATATATTTTTCTAATATTTAGTTAATACTATGACTTGCATGATTATATATTCCCCGTTCTATTATTTGATCATATATATATATATATATATCCTATTGTATATCCAATAATTAATAAACAGAACGTTGTAATGGTGTTTTATTTATTCCTTGAACACGTTTATATCATTTTATAAAACAGTAATTGAATAGATAAGTAACGAGGCTGACAGCTCAGCCAACTGTAACATAAGCTTATTTAAAATAAGTAACGAATCTGGCAACTCAGCAGCCAAGTGACCGAATAATAATTATATATGGCGTTGTCTGGCAACTCAGCCAACTGGCTGCTTAGGGGCACTATAAGAAGCCAGATGATGGACGATGGATCCATATGAGCTCGGCAGTCCGCCGAGCAAAGACTCTCCTCTTCCTTTCTCTCTTCATCTCTTGCTATCTCTTTCTGCTCCTTTGGGGGGTGAGGAAACCCCTTCCTTCCCAAAGAGGCGCCCTTAGGATAGGTATGCCCCTTTTGGGGGTGAGGAAACCCCTTCCTCCCCAAAGAGGCGCCCTTAGGTTAGGTATGCCCCTTTGGGGGGTTCAGCTTCGGGGAGAACTCCGCCTCCAAGCTGCATACCCCTTGCAATCCCATTTTGGGGTTGGCAACAAAGATTGGCACTCTCTCTCTCTCTCTCTCTCTTTATTTTTTCTTTTTTTTGCAACAAAGGGTGGGTGGCACTCTTGCAACAAAGGGGGTGGGGTGGCACTCTTGCAACAAAGGGGGTTGGCACTCTTGCAATAAAAGGGGTGTGTGGTGGCACTCTTGCAACAAATAGGGGTGGGGTGGCACTCTTGTAATGTTACGTCATATTATGCAATTGCATTGCACTCGTCCATTTTTCGGGCATACTACTTACCCATTCATTTTTTTTAACTGATCCGCTAACTTGACAATATTGTTCACAAAACGTTTCACGGGGGTGTCGCTTGCAGTCGTCTTAAAAATGTTTGTTTGTTTGCCACATTTACGGCATTCATCACATTCAATGTTCATGCACTCGTCACAGATAGTCTGGCTTACGAGTAGGTGGGTAATAACCGCCTTTGTCTCTGGGTTTGTGTAAGTCTCTATGTCATAATACACGGTTATACAAGGTTTATTTTTAGGCTTAGCATCTTTCATATATACGAGTATATAGCAAACATGCTTTACACCATCCGCCTTATATTTCTCATGGCACGTAGAGCAGTGAATTTCATCACATTTATGCCCGAACTCGCCGCTACCATTCAACGTATGAAACATGTCGAACTCGCAAATTCTTATTTTCCTGCACGTGCCATTTGGGTTATGGAAACCATAACAAGTATTATTGAAGAACATGCGTCTACATACATTACAATCTCGCTTCTCAGCTACAACTAATCGACTTTCACATTTGGGGTGTTTACACTGACTGCAAACCATTTGACAATCCATTACAATGTCTTAGCAGATTAGCCATAAACTCGAGACAACTCTTACACAAATCGTGATGTCCCCATATTTACAGCTTTTATCATAGTTTACGTAAAGATCTCTAATGCGTCTAATAAGAAGGTAAAGTTGCACCCACCAGCCCTAAAACAAGTAGAGGCTTGTACGTTATCTCACGCAGCTTTTAAGTACTACGTTGTTCTACCATCTTGATCCAGACCAAACACAACGATCCTAACTATCATCTGTTGTTCTACCTTCTTCAGCTGTTCAGAACCTTCATAGTTAAAATCAAGTTTGCAATCTCCAGGCAACTCATGCGTAAACGCCGCAACCGTAGGTAGCCAGAATTTTGTTGTGGGTATATTTAATACGATACATATATGAGCCAAGATTACGGTTATAAAACCGCAACCACGCTCGATGATTATATCTATAAATAGCATATTGCATCATGTCCTTTAACACGGAAGACGCTATCAAGTTCAACCGTGAAATTCTCCAAGTTAAACTTTGACCCACTCTGGGAAGTTTGCGCTAAATGTGAAAGGATGTAGTCAGCGTCCTCCATTAGCAGGTGCCTATAAGGTGCCACTATCCAGAACAGGTCGCTATCCTCGCCATTTGCCTCATATCCAAACGCTAGCCTTACCAAGCCTTCCCGATCCTCATTACTCTAAAGGGAATATGCGATGATACATCGAACTACGTTGTGAGGACCTTGTTCGAAACCCTCCGAACATGCAACTCGGGGATCAACCCTAACGTTGTAACGATTTCTACAAAATGCAGGGGTATTACACACATTATGCAATAAAGTAAGTGATACGCCGTTGCATGATGGATGAATCGTTCTTTCTGTATGGATTGTGGTGGCATCCGTAGAGGGGGCTTGGAATATTGCTGATGATATGTAAGGTTGGGGACTTTCAGAACACTGTTTAGCTGGTTCTTCTGATAATGAGTTTGACGACGATGAATCCGGGTCCTCAGAGTTGAGTGTGACGTTGAACCTTGGTTGTTTAGCTTCCATACCGTACGTGGACGGAATCTGGTATTCATCAAATCTAGATCTTTCAACGCATGTGGTGGTATAGTAGTTTTGGCTGAGTACTTGAGTGGAAACGTCAATAGCAGAGCCGAAGGGTCCCTGGTTATTCATTCGTTCCCACTTTCCGGCACTCGAGCATGATACAGGTAACACATCTCGAGGTCTTTTAAAGGTGTTGTCGCGTACTAACCTGGAAAAATAGAGAAAATTAATGAATATGAGTTTCTTATAAACATGTCATACAATAATTAGTCTCTTGAAAAATCAAATTCACAATGCTATCAACATGTATTATAACTGGAACTACAGAGTGTGGTAAATCTACTTTTATGTTTAGAGTTATTAAGGACAAAGTTGTGTTGTTTTCGAAATATATTGAACGATCAGAAACGTTCCGGCTATTTAATAATTTTTTTATCAACAAACATTTCAAAAACTCATTGAAGAGTTTGTATAACATAAAAAACTTATGGAATTAACCGTAGGCCTTAAGCGTACCACCGGTGCTGATAAAGTATTTACGGATAAAGACAATAAATCCATGATAAGCGGAAAGTATTACATTCGTACACACATGTATTTCAAATTACTAGCTATCTGTTACGATAAAGAATAAAGGTCTAATCCAAATTAAACTGTTGAATGTCAGACGGAATAATAAAGGAGATTGTTACATGCACATTACTGATAAAGGAGCCTCAGGAGGGTAGGTTGGGTAGGGGAGTTCTTACAACCCCCAATATATTTTTGTCGCCCACTCCTCTGGTCGCCCTTCTCAAGTCGCAAGTTCACCTAAAAAAAAATTTTAAAAAATGAGTTGTTTTATCCAACTGGCCACTTCCTAATTTTTATAAGCACATCACTAATACACGCAGCATATACCCCGCTAAGAGGATATATTAACTTACCTCACCCCAACCCTACCCTACTAGCAAACTTCAAAGAAGAGGTAGCATTAGTTAATCCCTCAAGTATCTCAATTCTAGTCAGTGCAATCTAGGGTCAGTGTGCTGTGATTCTGGGAAAGTCTATTTATAGCTTATAGCCAATGTCGTCGTACTATCGGATCATGGGGAGGGATCCGTACCCCACTTTTATTTTTTTTAGAAAAATAAAGGTTTAAACCAGCACTATACTTCAGGCCACCACAAAATCAGACCCGACTAAAGTTTTTTGGTCAATCACCCACAGATTTCGAGTAAAAGCCCAGTTAGGAGTTGGACAATAATTTTTCACCTCAATGTTCCTGGTTTGCCCCCGCCCCCAATGTTCTTGGTTTGTCCCTTCAATGTCCAGCTACCTGGGAGCCACTGGTTATTGATAACTTTTATGAACTATTAAGGTAGTGGAGTAAGCCGAACATACAGTTTGGTGGGAGATTAATTCGAAGTTTTGAGAAATAAGCACCCTAATTTACTGTTTGAAAAACAGAGCAGAAAAAAATTCTGTACCAAACATTACACAGCTGAGCCAAACGCATCTTCCCTAAAAGCAGAAAGATCAATAGCGATGTAGAGACCGTAATCAACGGTATAGAGGTGTATAGGGCATGCTGCTCAACTTAAATGGTTATAATAGATTAAAGGGCGGAGTGGATGACGAACCAAATTCCCTGAGAAATATCACTCTTAATAGTATTATAAGAAGAATAGGATGCGCATACATCCATTTGTTATAGCATGGATAAAAAGGAGATCAAGATTGAGGATGGAGATGGAAGGAGAGAAGCGAGAGAGAGTGGTTTGGAAATTAGAATGTGTCTGTCTCTATCTAAAACGTCTGCTATGTCAAGCGCATTAGCAAAGATTTTCGCCGAAATTGAGAAAAGTGAGTGCACCACGGACAGGAAGATATGCAAGAAATATTACTATTTCGCTATGATAGTAGATTGTGTGAAGAAGGATGCTTAAGAATACTCCTATTAAGAATAGATTCAAAAACTTTCAAAATCGACTTTGGGAGAGACTCTGATTTCTCACATAATTAAGTCAAAGGCAGGAGGAGTTGGCGTAACGGCACCGTAATTCTCCAGGATTTTACTGACGGTGATGTTTCAGCATGGAGTTTCCTCTTTACCGGGAGAAAAGATGGTAATTGAATTTGTTTAAACAATAAAAAGGGACGGAAATAGTTGTTGGATAGCTGAATGAAAGAACAGAAAGAATACTAACTTTTTGTAAGCATCGGCCTATGTATAATGGAATGATAAAAACGACTGTATATACAGCAGTGAACCTTTTACAGCTAAATATTCCTGCGGAATGATGTGTGATCCCTCATTTTTTCCATCAATGTTTGATGTACACACCGATTTCTTAACTGATCTAACTTATGATTCATGAGTCGAATGTGGTATAGACGATATGAAGATGGGTATTTTAGTGTAGGGCTCTAATATCGGTAAACAATTAATTTCCATCAAGGCTTAATATGTCTTCTAAAAGCTGGAGAATTACGCCTGCAAAATCGTATTATTCTTTCAGCGTTACAAAGCTAAGAACAGGCATCTCTGTACGGGGAACTCTAATCATTCTTCCATTATCAGTCTCAAACGAGAATTCACACATTATATTAGAAGATGTACAAGAAATTAAACATCTAGGATCGAGCCAGCACCAGTTCTTTGAGTAATGAGTCATATAGTAAGAAGTTCATGTAGAACTAAATCTACCCTCACAAACGCGCAAATATCATATTTATGGATACTGGTACTGAGTGAAGTATATAAAAATGTACTTTTAGAATCCTGCATGAGATTATCGATCTCGCAAGTATTTATAATCACAACATGCGATTTTATACATATACTGTATATATATATATATATATATATATATATATATATATATATATATACCGTACATATCACTGAAGTAAAGCTTACTTACATTTCCCCGAAGTTGGACCACTGATAACTTGTGATAGAAACTGAATGAGTCTGTGCAGACATGTCAAGTGAATTTTGAGTGACATCCATATTTCGGATATTTTAGTGTCAACGTCTCCTATAAATATTGGATAAAGAAACATTATAGTACTGTGTGACATGGAAAACAATATCGTGTAATATATTAATATGCTTATATTATCACAGAATATTTTTTGTTCGTTATATTTAGCCATTTTAGACTTCTTATTTTTAGCTTTATAGCACTTATGATGAGAATGAAAATTTATCTAAACGTTTGCCAATATATTGCAACAGGTAACATCACATCGATCTCTTATTTCGTATTATATATATATATTATATATATATATATATATATATATATATATATATATATATATAATTTAGGGTGTCTCTTATTTTCGAAGTGTTGATTTGTTTAGGTTGCGCCCCCTCAACCAGTTCCATTTGTTGAAAAAACATCACATATAAAAAATTTTTGGATTGAACAATTTTTAGAGGTCGCCCCCGCTTATTAAAGTTCATAAAATATAGCTATTATTTATGCAATTAATATTTGAAATTACTCCAGATTATGTTGCAATTGTTTATTTGTCATCATTCAGTGTTCTGCTGTCATAAGTAAAAGGTGTGTAACTGTGTATGCTACGGGATGACTATCAAGAACTTTTGGATCTGTCCATCATCTTTCTTGGAGGTGTCCCCAATAAAGGCATCAAGTTTCGTGCACCAGGTGCCATGCATGGAGCTCGCTGGATGTCCAAAGCGCTCTATTCTATCAAGATGTGGCTTTTTCGAAACCAGTTCAAGATGACTAAGACTGAAGAACGAGGAATTCGAGATCTTTCCCTTTTTTCTGTTCTCATCTATATGAAGGCTTGGACAACATCCTCACTCCCTATTGAAACCCCATTTAATGACTGGCTCCTTATGAGGTCATTGATTAATTATCCTAACAAAAAGATTTCTGAGGCAACTAAAAAAAAGCTCTCTAACCACTTATGGTACCTGTCTGAAGAAGCAGTTGGTCTTGCTTTCTTTGATGAGCGAATTACTACAGATGTAAAGAAACGCATGGTAAAGGCATTAGAAGATGAGTCCACTGATAGACCACCCAAGCGTCCTCGGATTCCTGAATCGACCTTCTGCTCTGGTGAAGGACTACACCAACTTGTTACAAGAAATACTAGAGGATTCTTTACTAAGCTGAATTTGCCAGAAGGATTTCTGAACAAGGCACCCAGCACTTGGACATCCAACTGTGAATATTTAAGGGCCAGAGCTATGGTTGCAGCTCTATCTGTTGTAAATGACCGGGCAGAACGTGCAGTAGCTTTAGTTCAAGAGCTGAATAAGAAATTGACAGTGGGGGAAGAGCAGTTCCAGTTCCTGCTCCAAATTGTTGCAAAACACCGCCAGAGTCACCCAGTTCCATCAAAAACTGTTCTTCTCAAAAAATAACCATCAATGAGGTCGCACCTTAAAATACACCATATTGTATAATCATTGTATATTAAATAAATGTTGTATAAGGAAATAATCCTAATTAAAGTAATTAAAGTATGTAAATAGGACTGGCATTTTGAATTTATCTCTATATAATAAACTAATGGTTTTTTTTTGTAGCAATGCTTCATTGCTGATTGTATATAAAAAAAGAGCCAGGAAGGATTTTGGATAGGAGAAAAAGGATTGGGATAAAGAAGGACTGAGGACCAAAGGATGGATTATAACAACATCAAGGATAGGTTAGAAAAGGATCAATGATAAATAAGAAGGCCTATACTTATAAAAACGAATCAAACTAAAAAAAGAAGGAAGGAATTATGTGTATAATGAGCATAATCATATGTCAGGAGCTATTATGCCATGGTCACCATTTTTATTAGCCGGGGGCGACCCCTAAATATGAGCCAATTTGTGTCAAACTTTCAAGTTTTAGTTTTTATGCTAAATGGAACTATTTTAGGGGGCGCAGATAAAATAATTCAACATTTCAATTTTTGACTACCCAATAAGAGACCCTAAATTATATATATATATATATATATAAGCTGTGATAAAAATATCATAATGTGGAGAAGAATTATGTGTAATCGCGTCCATATAGACAATACTCTAAAATTTACAATGATTTGTTCCGGCCTCCTCTTGTAAATTGTCTTTGCATTACAAACAATATTTATTAGTGATGTGCAGCAAGCGGAAAAGCAAGTAACTAATAAGATAAAAAGCAAGTAAGATAAACCTAAGTTATATACAGAAACATAAGCCGAAATAATAGCATAGCATTATGTATATGAGAAACATAGTCTAATTGATGTCTTCGTACATATATAGATATACAGTACTGTGATTAACGGCGCTAAGATTAGCGGGGCTAACTTTTTATTAGCGATACTGTCAGCGCCTCTAACTTTTTGTTAGCGATACTGTCAGTGCCGCTAATTTTCAAAATTGTTTGAGAAACCAGTAGCGGCGCTAGGTTTTTAGAGGAAGTCAATCGCTAATTTTTCAAAACCACTTATCCTAAAATTTGGTTCTCCGACAGCATTCACCATTATAAAAGACTGACGGAGCACTAACTGAAATTTGATCATGACATCAGTATGTAGAAGTTCAAATGTTTTTGTTTGTTTTGAAAATTAATGCAATTCGCTACATCACTGTTTCAGTGATATCCATTTTTATTTTGTAATCTGCTGTATCAATGGAACATTCAAGTTTTGATATGATTCACTCTTTTTGTCAATATTTTATTTCTTTGAGTTTCAGTTTGTGTATTTGAAGTACGGCCGTTCACAATTATCAACATTTTTCACAAGTGTACAAAGAGTACACTTTTTCAAGACACCCTCCCAACTCTACCCCGAAAAGTGTACAAAGAAAAATGTTGATTTTTTACAATGTATTGTATTGAAAAACTAGAGATATACAAGTTAATATTCACAATCAAATTAAAAAACATTGGAATATAGCAATCTTCCAAAAACTTGGAATTGAGCAAAAACTACTTCTCTACGAAATTGGCGTGAAGATATGGATCGACATTTTTCACATTTCTAAAAGCGTACAACGGCTCTTAACCCACTCTCACCTCCCGGTGTCCGGTTTGTACGCCGGTGAAAATGTTGATAATTGTGAACGGCCCCTTAAATATGACGTATAAATTGAATAGAATTTATTCTTCCGTTGGTTTGTTTTCCCTATTAATATACTGTACAGGGTGTCCCAGAATTAAATCTATTTCAATGAAATTGGACAAATTTTTTAAAAACACACTTTTATTTATGTTTATCATGTTTATGTGTTAGAAATGTATAAATTTCTAAATTTTTTTCATAATTTTATTTTCATAATTTTTTCATTATCTGGTCCAATGAAAGACCGTCTGAAGTCATAGAATGGCAAAGAGACTCTCCAAAAGTTAACTTGTGACTTGGAATAACCAAATCCAAAATTTATGGCCCATTCTTCTTTGCGAAAGCAACTGTAACAGGTACCGTCTACCTTGATATGCTTCAGCAGTTTCTCGAACCACAGCTTCTTGATGATGGCATTCTTGATAATGTTGTGTTTCAACAAGAAGCATTGATCTTTTGGCGATAAACCTTTGTTTTTATGAAACCCCATGCAAAGAAATCCAGGGGTGTCAAATCCGGAGAACGCGGAGGCCAAGGTCGAGGTCCTCCACGTCCAATCCACCGATTCGGAAGGCGTCTGTTGAGGTATTCTCGAACAATTAGAGCATAATGACATGGTGCTCCATCTTGTTGAAACACAACATTATCAAGAATGCCATCATCAAGAAGCTGTGGTTCGAGAAACTGCTGAAGCATATCAAGGTAGACGGTACCTGTTACAGTTGCTTTCGCAAAGAAGAATGGGCCATAAATTTTGGATTTGGTTATTCCAAGCAACACGTTAACTTTTGGAGAGTCTCTTTGCCATTCTATGACTTCAGACGGTCTTTCATTGGACCAGATAATGAAAAAATTATGAAAATAAAATTATGAAAAAAATTTAGAAATTTATACATTTTTAACACATATTAAACATGATAAACATAAATAAAAGTGTGTTTTTAAAAAATTTGTCCGATTTCATTGAAATAGATAGTTAATTCTGGGACACCCTGTATACGAAAGGAACTCGACTCCTACATAAAAATGTTTTTATTTTCGTAGACTATAACGTCACATTTTGTACATAGCAACCACTTATATCAAGGTGTGCGTTAATATAAGTTACGGAAGGCAGAAAATATATAAATTGGGATGGTTTCACCAAAAATTAGCCCCAAAATTACCGTTAGCGGCGCTAACTGTTGAAATACTTAGCGTTAGCTGCGCTAAATTTTGTTGTAGTCAGTGTGCACAGTATTGCACATACATACATATATATATATATATATATATATATATATATATATATATATAGAGAGAGAGAGAGAGAACAAAGGGCCTGAGGGTCGTATGTGGTGAATGAACTCTACACATGATAGTAGAGACACGGATGAACAAATGTGAAATTGGTCTATCTACTTATTTAATTTCGCTTTAAGCTTTAAATTTTACTTTATTCTTAATTATAAACAAGAGATATAAAACAATTAATAATACATAAATCATGAATAAGAATTAGTATCATGATATGTATTAGTTTTCAATTATTATTATCGCTATAAACAAAAAATTCAGTCATTGTTGAAGGTATGCTGCCATTACTATCCAAAGAGATCGATACCGAACGTGGAGGTGAAGAATAACACATAATGTACATTTAATTCCAGATTACACAGGAGAAATGACGTAAGTAATAATATAATGTACAATAATCTTCGTTTTTATTAGTATTCTATTTTATTCATCGAGTTTCCAACCTATTTTTTAGGTGAACTTACATTCACAATATTTTTTTATATCGGTATTTAAAATCACCCCACAGCTTCAAACTGATGAAAATACATGATTTTGAGGTGAATACGTGATAGATTGCTGGATAACATATTGTGTTCTGTTTCTGGAATTGGAGCTGAATGCTTGAGGGGTTATAAAATATTTAGTAGCCCGTTCTAAGTTATTAATTTCGCCCTTACATTTGCAGATAAAAATAAAATGCGTTAGCTTCATTATATCTTTAAAACGGAAGTAGTACGTTGTATAAGAAAGAAAAAAAGAATAATAAATCCTGTTCAACGACTACATGTCTAAATTTAAACATTACAGTGTAGCTCCTTGAAATTTTTAGGTTATAATTATAATTATATAACCTGCAGTGAAATCATCAATATAAATTTGATGAAGATACACATTTCTTTTATTAGTAAAATTATGAAATTTGTTTTAATGGTATTTAGTTACTTTATTGGCGGTCAATTATTTCATTATTATTATATTGATAAATTCTGAATTAATTATACGCTTAGTTGGATTAATGTCTTTGCAATAACCTTTACCTTAAATTAGCTTCCGGCCGAATTCTTCATTCTGACGAAGGTCAAGCTTTTCACTCGACCTTAGACCTACAGTTTAACATGGAATCCGAACTACGCCCCACCAGCAGCCCAGTGTCTTAACCACTAGGCCACCCAGGGTACCCATTTATCTAACAACCACTTTTTTATCGTGTGGAAGGATGAAGAGCTGGGTTTTGATACACGCCGGCTGCCGTCACCGGGTCACGAACCCGGGGCCGATGGATTCGTAGTCAGCGGCGATATCCACTACACCACCGAGGCGCATATATATATATATATATATATACATACATACTGTGTATATATATGTATATATACACACTGTGTATATATATTTATATATACAGTGTGTATATATATATATATATATTAATGTAAAGAACGACGCTTGTGTAGAAGAGCGTTCCGCACAAGATGAGGAGGGAGAACGCTGTTCTACACAAGCGTCGTTCTTTACATTAATTATACTGTATATTGTTTGCAGTTAAAATGTATATATATATATCTATATATATATATATATATAATATATATATGTATACAGTATATACAGGGGTATGATGGGACTGGTTCGGTCCGGTTCGCCCGAACCGGTTGTTAAATTTTTATTGTATCACCGAAACTTTTGTTTGTTTTTAACAAATACTCGTATTTAACAGTCAGTATAAATTTATCGTGAAATTTGCAATTTGTCAGTCAGTCTTCTTGAATGAGACAGCATGATTGAGAAGGTAAATTTATATCTAAATATTTTTTAATTTGTTCAGGATTTTATAGAAAAATATATGCAGTATAACAAGCAATAGTCGCTTCAATATTTATTTATTTTTCGATGAAAAATAGGATTATTTTGAGATAATTATGTCATTAGTGAGTATAAAGAATATGTTAAATAATTCACTGGGGAACACAACTTTTGGTGACTTAGATGTTAGACCTGTTTCTGGGTATATTGAGGTCGCTGATTCTAAAAATGACATTAGTTTTTCTCCATCAGCTCTGCTTATCAAGATATGATATATATCTATATATATTTCTATATAATGTATATAATATTATATAATTGCTGACTGGCAATCACTGTTGTTGTCAATTGAATACAAAAGTATGATGAATGTCAGCAAAAATAGTGTATTAACATCAAACAAGCATAAGGTACGAAAAATATTTATTAAATTCAAACAAGCTTGAGACACGAACGGCAAAAAAGTTCTTTCATTGAGACATCTCACATAAACCGCGTTTCTGAGATTTCTTGCGATGAGATGTGCCAGGACATTCGCGATGGATGCTCCAGCAGTAATCTTCCATCATGTGAGTATCCCATCGTCCGCGGTACCGTTCTTCCATGGTCCTTAGTTCTTGGTGAAATCGTTCACCCTGTTCCTCGCTTAGATCACCGAGGTTATCTGGGAAACGATCCAAATGACTGTGGAGGTAATGCAGTTTGATGCTCATTTTACAGCCAAGTTTACAAAAAGAAGAGAGCATATTCTCCACTAGTTCACAGTAGTTATCGGCCTTATAGTTCCCAAGGAAATTCTTCACAACCATACTAAACGATGACCACGCACGTGCCTCAATGTTGTCCATTGAATCTTGGAAACGCGGGTCTTTCATGAGTTCCGGATTTGCGGTCCATCGAAAATACCTGCCTTCAGCTTTTCCATGCTCAGCGCAGGAAATTTTCTACATATGTAGCCAAAACACGTCCCATCTCTGTTCAAAGCCTTTATAAATTGTTTCATCAAACCTAGTTTGATGTGCAGTGGTGGCAATATGATCCTTTCTCTGTCAACCAAAGCTTCTTTGATGATATTTTTTTCTCCAACCACCATGTTTTCTCTCAGAGGCCACTGTCTTCTCACCCATTGTTCATCTTTAGCTCTACTGTCCCAGAGACATATAAAGCACGGGTACTTGGTGTACCCGCTCTGCTGGCCCAGGAGAAAATTCACCATCTTCAGATCCACACAGATCACCCGTTGGTGGTCTCGGTATGATATCTTTTCTAGGACTAGGGCGACTGTCCCGTGCTCTTCTCTCATACCGACTGAGTGACCAATTGGGATTGATCTGTATCTGTTGCCGTTGTGTAGAAGAACACATTTTAGGCTCCGTTTGGAGCTATCTATGAATAACCGCCATTCACTTGGTGTGTATTCCGATATGCCCATTTTCATCAGCAATCCGCGCACATTGTTGCAGAAAACTAAATCGTTCTCTTTTGAGAAGAAGGGCAGTAAATCCTTTTCTCTGTCGCGATATAACGTGATTTTGGTTCCCGGCAGCAGTAAATTTTTTTCTCCCAGCCTGGAAGCTAACAATTCAGACGATTTCTTCGAAAGACTTAAGTCCCTTATGAGGTCGTTTAATTCGTGTTGACTAAAACCTTCTGCAACTGATGACGGTCCTTCGAAATCACTGTCATTTTGCCCACATATGCTTTCTTTGTCAGTAGCAGATTCATCATCTTCTTGAGGGAGCTCTGGAAGATGGCTGAATGATGGGACAGGTATCTCATCTGAATGTGAAACAGGCCGTCTAGCTGAGTCTATGTCAGGATACGTCCATTTACTCCGGTTACGTCCATTGATGCCCTTTATATTCACCAAACAAAAGTAACAGTCATCACTGTGGTTTCTCTGTTCTCTCCATACCATTGGTATACCAAATTTCAGGCACCTCCTCTTTCCGTTGGTCCATTGCCGCAGATGCTCCGTACACGTTTTACACACAACATGAGGAGCCCATGGCTTATCTTGGTCCCCTAGTTGTACTTTGAAATAGGCAAAATAAGCTTTTTTCACAAAATCAGTAATAGTTTTTCTCTGTTCAATGAACGTGTACTCTCCGCAGATAAAACAAAACACATCTGGATGATTTAAACACTTTCTTCGTGATGAAGCCATGTCAACACCTGTAACAGGAAAGAATTCACGTTAGTACATGTACAATACACATGCAAAACAGCAACATCAGCAAAATCATAGCTGCAATTTAATTATACAGATGCATTTAGATTTACGAGCAACTCATAATACCGTTCCAGAAGGGTAATAAAGTAGGTAATGACGTATGCAGTATCTCAAAAACTAGAGCTGCTAGAACAAAATGGATGATATTTTCTGAATCAGTGGCATGAAAATATCCAGAATAAGGTCTAAAATCTCAGGCACCAAGAAAACATTTTTTTTTTGTTCTCCAGTGTAATTTATACTACGTAAAATGTTACAAAATGCTGTTTGGAAAAGCTAAAATGCCTTGGCTTCCGGGACTCCACCCCGGACTCCGCTGGGGAAGCTACCGCTCACCAGAGACACCCTAGCTTAATGACTCGCGCCATTTGCGCTCGCTGATTTACACCCCTATCTGTATCAGAACCGGTTAAGAAATTGGCAGCACACCCCTGAATATATACATATGTGTATATGTATATATATACACACACACAGTGTATATATATATATATATATATATATATATATAAGCAAACAACCACAAGGAAAAGGAAACACAAAGTCCGAGCGCTTTCGTGATATATTCACATTATTCACATTATCTTCCTTGATAATGTGAATATATCACGAAAGCGCTCGGACTTTGTGTTTCCTTTTCCTTGTGGTTGTTTGCTTATTAATAAGGTCACGTGTTATTTTGTGATTCTAGTGCATATATATAATATATACACACACACATATATATATATATATATATATATATATATATATATATATATATATATATATACATATATACGGTGTGTGTTTGTGTGTATATATATGTACAGTCTTTCCTTGTCAGCATGAATAAATGGTTTTCGTTGAAGTGTCTTTAAAAAAGTAGTGTTTGGTACATTCTTAACTAAATTACCTCGTGTTACTAATCATTCATTAACGAATATATTTCATTTATTGACTTTATTTACTACTATATTATATGAGTAAACCAAGGCTAGTGCACGTCGTTTGCCTTGTTTGTTTTTCGAATCTATTAGAAAACGAAGTTTAATAAGGTTCATTTTGCCTTGTTTGCCTATTTTATTTTTCTAATCTATTAGAAAACGAAGTTTAATTAGGTTCATTTTGCATTGCTACTGGTACAGCAAGTAGTGTGGTCACCTTCCTTTGGAAAAAGGAAAAAGGAAAGAAGAAAGTCGGTCGAATAGCGGACAGATAAGTTTTATTAATACTTTTTCTTTTACAGATCCTTCGTCGGTAGCTTAATTAAGTATATATTCATTTAGTATAAATTTGTTACAAGAACCTGTTTCTGCGTTTCAAGAATACTTTTGTGGGCTTGCGCAGGTGACGGCACAATAAGCACGCGGTAGACCTACGTTGTAATTTATTAATTTCCAAACGCTCGTTTTTTTTTTTTTTTAATTAATTAATATCATGGCACCCCCGTCAACTACATGCAGTCGCTGTGAAGGGAAATTTGCCGCTTACGCATTTACTGGCTAATAATAATGAACAGTTAGTTTCCAGGTGGTGCTCAAGCATGGAAGTGCTGAGGAACGAGTTACAACGTGAAAGGTAGGCGAGAGTGAGGCTTGAAGAAAGGGTGATGCTCCTGACGGCAAAATTAGAATCCCTTGAGACTTTAGTTACGACCCCTCCTGCCTCAGTTTCTACTAATAATATAAATAGTACTAATAGTCCGGTTCACTATGTCAATAAAAACACTTTCGTTAAAAATTTATGGAGATGAGGAAACCAGTGCATTTTGGAAAGCTTATGGCATTAGGAATCTGAAAATCAATGTTTACATTTGCGCAGATGCCTGCATAGCCGCCATTTTGGATTTTCAAAATGGCCGCCATATAATAAGAATTTCCGAATATCTCAGCTTGTAATTGACATAGAAACTTCATTCTAAATGCTAATCCTTTGTTTCCAGGCCCAAGGAATCCAAAGAGTGTGTCAAATTAGTGATTATGAACACCAAAAACCAAGAAAAGAAGAAGTTTGTGATATTATGTTTGTATTTTCATGAAAAAATGCACACTCAAATTGTTGGTAGTGACAACAGCATACGTATAGACGTATTTCCTATCTCAGTTTGACACATCATTACACATCATCATCACTCTCAGTGTCATATTCAACATTACAGTCTGCATCGTTTTCGCATTCTGTGCCGCACAAGCATAGTTCTGTGCAAAGTAATTTATTCCATCTGCATGAACATCTCTGTGTAGAACAGTTGGGTTTGCAGTGGCATCTGACCAACTTGATGATGGCTTGCGGGGCAGGAGGAACCTTTGTGGTGACTGGCAGTATTTGGCCACTTTTGTCCTGATAGTAACCAAATTTCAGGGGGTCAAAAGGCTGTTGCTGCATAACATTGGCTTGGCACCATACTCGGCTTTGTTACCGCACACGCTGGATGTGTTCATCAAGTGCACCGAGTGTAGGAGGTAATTTGTTGCTTTCAGCTAGGTGTTTACAAAACAGATACCATCTTAGATCAGGGATACTTGCAATGTGAATACCCTTGGGACAGTAGCTTGAGCACACAAATTTGGCCAATACGTCTTTCACCTGTGTTAGGTCACCTTTCTCCGGTAGTTTCATCACTGCTCTGACTAAGTGGATGTCAGCTTTCATATACTGCTGAAACCATTTTGTTTTGCCTATTCCTGAGAATTTTCCAACATTGTCTGCTCCAGTGAATGCGTGGAATACAGATAAAGCTTGCACCTTTTCTTTGCCCAAAGCTTTCCAGATTGGCTCTATTTCGACTGTACCTGATACCATCAAAATAGATGTCTTTTTGCAGAGCTTGTCATAGTGTGCCACAGCCAGAACCAAGACGTCAGTATCAGGAGTGAAGAATACCAGCTGTGCATCAGGACAACGCTGTGATGCCTTCGCTGCCAGGCATATCATCAATGTGTCAGCCTGCTCGTGATTGTTGTCTTCAAAGTGCATGTTTCTGTTGCTTCTGGTGTGACCTGATGCTGATGTGATGACTAACTAAGGTGAGTTTTTGTTGTAATCAAGGGTTGCTTTGGCGAGATAGTCTGTCGAATCTGCTTTCGTTTTTCGTGCGTTAGGAACCGTGCCAGTAGGATGTGTTTGATGTTCGTATCATCTGCAACCTGATACTGTATAGGAGCTTTTCCTTGTCGTCGTCTCTCTCTAGTTTCCTCCTTTAGTGAGTCAGGTTTGTACAGTATGTATCGAAGACCAGGATGACCTCATTGAACCCTGCTGTCAAGCTCACGAGCCTGTCTTTGAAACACTGGGCTAGATCTTTGACTGTGCTGATTGTCCCTGATTTTTTTGTCATCTTCTGGACAAGCACCATTCCAGCAACAATGGCGATCTTTTGATTTGATGACGACGATGGAGATGATGATACAGGACCTCTGTCATCATCCTGCTCTTTGGCCGCTAGAGCTTCTGTCTGTTCCTGGGTTTCATCTGTTTTTGCCAGCTTCTCAAGGCTGTGCATCAGCTTGGACTTGTCAGTGCATGGCAGCATTGAGCCGTCTGGTGCAAATAGTGCTCTCGGAGTCAATGTGAACTCATAGTTGCCAACTGCATTCTTCTGATCGATGTCCCTGCTTGACCTAGTGAGAACCATCAGCCGACCATAGAGATCTTTGGTCTCTTTTAGGTCAACTGTCTGGTCACGGAACTTGAAAGTTTGTTTCTTGCTGCCAGACATGTACATCTTGTTGTTCTGCTTTTTGACTGGTTCCCAGAGACTAACATCTCCATTGATAGGTTCAGTGACATAATCTTCATAAAGCTTCTGTCCGATGTCATCAATGTTCAAGATTTGTGGAACATACTCACCTTCAACAGCAAAGGGATTACCGTGGCTCAGTATTGCAGCCTTGATTTTGTCAACAGCTTCATGTTCTTTCCTGACAGCACTGGGTCGTACATCATGGTGTTCCTCTGGCTTGTTTACTTGAAGCCCGAACTGTCCTTTAAACTCTGTTGAGAGGAACGACATCTCTGGAGAAGCCAAGAAGAACCGCTGCCTAGCATTCGCATTATTGGAAATGTCAATTAGGCAAGAATGAACCTTCATCATCTTGTTGAGATGTTCGCAGGCATGGTCTGCACCTATTGAGACGAACGGAATCTCACTCTTGGTGACAGATATGCAAAGGTGGGCAGGACCGAGTTCCAAAAGGACCGAATTCAGGAACTCGGTCCTTTTTAAGGACCGTGAGCGGGAAAGTCGGTCCTTTTCTCAGTGAGGACCGAAATGAGGAGCGACGGTCCATTTTTAAGCAATTCCGGATGGTCCGGTCCGGACGGTCTTTTTTAGTGATTTTAGTGTGTTTAGTGATTATTTGAAGTTCTAAAGAAGATGGATCGTTTCCTCCAGAAGACTCAAAAAGAGACTGAGACTGAACTGAAACTTGTTTCAACACCTGGAGGAGACGAAGAATCTACTGATGTTAGTGCTTCAACTTCAAGTCAAGCAACTGGAGCTCCTAGCGGAAGAACTGAACCCGGCAATCTCTGGCCGTACCTGGACAAATACTTTGAATACCTGGGCCCCAAGGGTGAGCAGAACCTGGAGTACAAGTGCTTGCTGTGCCTGCCGAACAAGAACATCCTCTCGACAAGCAACAAGAGCCAAAACAACCTCAAGCGACATGTCTCCAAACGCCACCCTCACGTCCAGAACCAGTTCGACCAGTGCTCAAGCCGAAAAGGTCAGGGCTCAGTGACAGCCATTTTGAAATGCTAGTCTTCTTGAAGGGAAACTCAAGCATTTAACTTAATAACTTTTTTTCATCATTTATGTATTGTATTAATTATAATTTACGTTAATAAAATTAAAGATTTCCGGTGTCTTTAATTTCATTTTTCATTTTAATCAAATTTTTCACTTATATTATATATAAGGACCTAGGACCGAGTCGTTCCTAGGTCCTATCTTCAGAAAGGACCGTGACCGGGACCGTCGGTCCAGTTTGAGGCAAGGACCGGGACCGGGACCGTCGATCCTTTTTGAGGCCCGGGTGCCCACCTTTGTAGATATGTTTCCATCTTGAAGTTCTCGCCATATTACTGGATGGCTTGTCTTCATTTCGTGCATGTCGGCGATGTACCTTGGCCGGAGGCGTTTGTATTTTATTCGATCCATTGCGAAAAACAGCTGGCTGAGTGATTCTCCAGCCTCCAGATGGAGAACGAGATCAGCATTTCTGGATGCTTCAACAAAGAACAAGATGGTTTCAACCCGGTGGAGGTAATTCATCAATGACTTGAACATAGCGTTAGATGATTTCTGAGCTTCCCACTTCTTCAGCTGTTGAATGACATCTTCGTTGGTCAAGACTTGAAGCAGGTGAGTGTTAGCAATTCTGATGCATTCTGCTCCATCACTTGTCCCAGAAGCTGTGTTTGTGCAGGCTTCCTGCAATTCATTTGCTGGATTCGAGTAGATTTCTTTTAGTTGTGGCATCTCTGTGAAGAACTGTTCTAAAGCAAGTTCATACAGAGCCATGTAAGTGTGGATGTGTGCACGGAGTGCTCTCTTGTAGTGGCCGCACTTGAGGATCTGTCTCGTTGTAGCAGGCCCATATACATCTGCCTCAATCCATGAATCATCTATGCCAGAATTTTCTATTGAGGCTCCGAGTGCTCTCAGTACAGCCATCACAGCATGCAGCTCCCCAAGTCTCGGAACAACTTCTCTTTTCAAGTTAGGTCTTGCATCTAGCAACTGTACTGCCTTCTCGTACAGGGCCATGTCAAAGGTTATGACAGTTGGGTGGTTTTCACCAACTGCCAAGCTCTTCAACTGAGACGCTTGCAACATCACAGTCAGCATGGTAGACCACTCATGTGCGACCTCTGGAAGTAGAGGCAAGGCACCGACTTGAGTCAATGACTGACTAGATGACACAAGTGATTTGTAGCCTGCCCAGCCTGGGATACTGCTTTGTGATTCACTGTCGGTTGATCTAGACAAAGCAGATGCAATCATCCAACCAAGATTGGTTAGTTCATAGGATTCAGCAACACCTGTGGAACACACCTTGAATTCCTTTGCTCTCTTGACTGGCCCAGGTTTTGGTTTACTGCAAGGCTCGATGGGTACATGATAAGGGACAACCGACAGGTTTTTTGCCTCACTAACTTCCAAATTGGGTGCGATTGATTCTCCAGGCGCATCTGCCTTCTGATACACGGCGGTGATTGTGCCATGTGTGGTGCCTTTTCCATCTACAATGTCCTCTGCAAAATCTGTATTATCAACAGCGAAGAAGACAAATGTACCTTTCTTGAGGAAAGGTGGTACATAAAATCCATCAAATTGTTTTGTGTTTTCCACAACAGCATTGGCAATTGCTGTTTCTAGGAGCAAGGCACGGCTGCGATACGCAGTAGTTCTGTACATGGAGTAGGTCAATCAGCGCCTTGTTCCTGGTGTCATGATGTACAGTGAGTGCCAACCCTACAACCTGTGGGTTTTCTTGTGTGTGTGGTGTCCGAAATGTGTCATTAGCTTTCTTGGGCACGTGGTGCACTTGTCTCCTGGTTTTGAAAGCATACATGATATTCTGACTTATGGTCAATGCTGACCTGTCAACTGTCCTGCTCCTCATCTCCGTTTGCAGCTCCTCCTCAGATCCCACCAAAATCCACCGTATAAGGTTGTACAGCTCGGTCGGGACATCCTCTCTTGTGCTGAATACTGTAATTGTGTATGTTTCCTTCTCTTCAGCGAAATTGGCAATGCTGTTGCGTATTAGCTTAGCTGTCTTGTATATCATCATTATCTTGTCCATTTCACTGGTGGCATCTTGCATCAAGGAAATGTAGACCATATCTTCTTCGCAGGCTTCAGGACAGTAAAGAACAGATGGTTTTCTTCTCTCTTTCTGCCTCACTGACTTCACACTTGGTAACTCTGCAAGAATTTTGTTCTTTAGCCATTGTCGTGTCAGTGTCGGAGTGTGCTTCTGTGCCTCATCACTACCACCAAGCATAGATATGTAGGTTTTTTCGATGGCATCCATGGGTAGATGAGCCTTATTTTGGGTTTGATATTCAATGAGATTGATCAGCTCAATCAAGCATGGTACTTGCATTGGTAGATCTGTCTTTGTAGAATTGGTCCGGTTGCTGGCGTCATCCCTCAGGACATGGAACACATATCGTGTCCAGCATGGTTTGTGGTATCTTACATCTATCGCATGGGCATCACTTGGTGAGAGTGCATTGCTTAGTCTTGTCATCAATACTGGATCTTGGGAAATATCCACAGCTCGTCTAAGTGACTTCCCCGCGTTTTCAGTTCGTTCGGTGAAGAGACGCTGGTCATCATCTTCTTGACATAAGAAGCAGTGATCCCTTGTCAACGGTTCTGTCGCAGATCTAGTGAAAGGTGCTGAGGTGCCTGGGGTTGCTGATTGCTCCATTTCAGAACTTGTTCTTTTTTGCCCACGTTTTTTCACAGCATAGGTTCTTGTAGACATGGCATGCTGCAAGCGGTCTCTCACTCGCTGTATGGATATTTGATTTGTGGCATCAGAATAACAACTGCGATGCCACATGGGTTTCCTTTCAATCAATATTTCTTTGGTAAAGTCTTTGAGGCGTCTTTGTATGTCAACATATTTTCCATCCTGTAAGCTGGTTCTTTCTTCTACTACATCGAGTAGTTTCTGGTATGATTCTGTTCTGGGATATTGAACAAGTGTTCCTTTGCTGGCAATGGACTCCTGACAAGGAATGCACTGCTTCCAGTCTACTGTGTCCATGGACGACTTGACCGAACTCAACTTGCCGGTTCCTGGGTCTTCACTCATGATGACTCAGGCACTGAAAAGAAAGAGAGCCACCACTATATTAACCAACACCAAGATAATTGTGTACTAGTTGTGTTAACATAAATTTTTACAGTATAAAATTAAATATTGCAACACTACTGCAAAAATACTGCAAAATTATTGAAGCATCAGGATTTATAAACACTGGTGCAACTGCCGCCAAAATGGCCGCCAAGCAGGCATCTGCGCAAATGTAAACATTCCTTTTCATATTTCTGATGCCATAAGCTTCTCAAAAATGTACTGGTTTGCTAATCTCCATAAAATTTGAACAGAAATACATAGTGAACCTGACTATAATAGCCATCTCTCTTCTCCTAGTTCCCAACCCTTCGTAAGTGCGTAATGGAGCCCCATTGAGAAAACCTTAGACTTGTCTACCAGTAATAACAATCAATAAGTTTTCTGTTTTAGGTTTCGAAGATGCTGATGAACCGGAAATACGACTCGTTGGCAATTCCTTTGTTCGAGGGCAGCTCTAGGAATTCTGTGGAAGAAACACTCGTCGTAGGCGCCGTTACTGCTACCCTGGTGCAAGGGTGGAGGATATAACAAATAGATAGTGTTGGGCATTACACAGACGGAACCTCTGAGGACACAACGTATGTTATTCACATCGGTACTAATAACGTTCTAAATTCTAGATCGGAAGAGCTGCTGGATAGGTACAGGGACTTACTAGAGCGACTAAAGGAAAAAACTAATAAGATTGTTTTAACAGGTATGCTTTTCCGAAATATCCAACGTAGCGATTTCTACAGCAAGCGACCCATATCAACAATAACCTAAAGTATCTTTGCCAACAGGAAGGAGTGCATTTTCGAACTTTTGGAACAGTTTCTACAGCAAAAGGGACTTGTTCCTCGGAGATGGACTTCATCGTGATGATGTTGGAGCTGCGCGTTTAGGAAGACTATTTGATAATACTGTCTCTTCTTTTCAGGCTGCCGTAACTTGAACGGTCCCGGCGTAATTTCCTCAAATTTCCCTTGCGCTCGCGAAAGTATCGCAATTACGAACAATTTGAAGGTTCTATCCTTAAATGCTCGTAGCTTACACGTGGCTTTGTAGTGGAGTATCAAATTAGAGGCTGTAGACTTTTTGTTAAAAACAGAATAAGTAGGCGAGGAGGCGGTGTTATGTTGTATATCAAAGATAATTTTGCGAACGTTATAGAAGTAATGGACAGATTTCCAGAACCATAGATTCGACTATAGCAGAACTTAAATTGAACAATTTAAAACTTGTTGTTGCGGTTATATATATGACCCTAATCAAACAGCTGATACGGACGAAGCGTTATATCGTGAACTAAAGAGGATAATAGGTAGTGAGCTGGCCTTAGTTATGGGTGACTTTAATTGCACCAACGTGAATTACGATACAATGCAGGGAGACGCGGAAGGTAATCGTTTAGTTAATTTTCTCGAGGATAGCTTTCTTATTCAAAAGGATGAGGAACCAATGAGGTTGGACAGTATTTTAGATTTAGTAACAACTACGGATGATAATAGAACCGTTAATCAATAGCGATCACAATATGGTAGAGTTTGTCCTCTCAGTAAGTCACTCAAAACAAGCTAACTTGACTAAAATTCCTAACTTCCAGCACGTATTCTTTTGTAAATTTAGAAATGAATTGTCACACGTCAATTGGGAAAACGTAATGGGGAACTCCAACGCAAAACTAATGGGGGAATCGTTTGAAACAGTATTTAGGACTATAAATGAGGAATGTGTACCGTACAAAATTAAGCGTGCGAAAGTAAACAACAAGCCCTCGTTGTTTACTTCAAGTGTAGGACATATTATAAAGAGTAGAGATAGGGTTTATGGGCTACATACGTGTGATAAAGACAATTTTTATTTACGAAACAACTACGTATCTCTAAGGCGTGAAGCGAAAAGTGTAATAAAAAAGGCCAAACGCGAATTTGAAATCTCCATAGCTCGTGACGGCAAAGAAAATACCAAGCGATTCTTTCAATATGTCAACAATAGGAATCTAGTAAAAAGTATCTTGGGACCTTTGAAAAATTTTAAAGGAGAGCTAGTTTCAGAAAATAAACAAATGGCTACCTTGCTAAACGAAATTTTTACGTCAGTTTTTACTATAGAAGATGTAAAGAATATCCCTACGGTCATAGACATAATACCTTTTGATAATGGTAATACTTTGGATGATATTGTGGTTAGTGAAAGGGAGGTAATGCACTATATTGATAAATTGAAAATGTGTAAATCACAGGGGCCGGATTCCATATATCCCATACAACTAAAATAATTAAAAGAAAGTATTGTTGTGCCACTAACAAAGATTTTTAATGAGTCTATTTCTGAGGGGTGCGAATCAGATAATTTCAAGTTAGCAAATGTAACACCTATCTTAAAGAAAGGCGATAAAGGTGCGTCGGGAAATTATAGGCCAATCAGTTTAACGTCTGTTGTAGGTAAGCTACTGGAATCAATAATTAGGGATAGTATAGTCGAACACTTAAAATTGCATGAAGTGGTTAGAAATACGAAGCACAGTTTTAGGCGAAACAAATCTTGCTTAACTAATCTTTTAGAATTTTTTCAAAGCGTGGTTGAAGTTTACGATAGTCATCGGGCGGTTGATGTAGTGTATTTAGATTTTCAAAAAGCTTTTGACACCGTACCGCACAAAAGACTCACTGAAAAAAACTAAGACTCATGGAATCAGGGGTGTAGTAATAAATTGGATAAAAGAGTGGCTGCGAGGTAGGAAACAGAGGGTGGTCGTTGATGGAGCGGAGTCGTCTTGGGCTAATGTAGCGAGCGGCGTTCTTCAGGGTTCTGTATTGGCCCTCTTGCTTTTTCCTAATATATATTAACGATTTAGATGAAAGCCTAGTCAGTACAGTTTCAAAGTTTGCGGATGGCACGAAGTTGGGTGGTAGGGCGATTAATGACGAAGATAGAGGTAAAATTTAGGAAGATCTGAATAAAATCGTTGACTGGTCAGTCACATGGCAAATGAGATTTAACGTCGATAAGTGCAAAATTTTACATATAGGTTCGCGTAAAGGTAATTTTGCGTATAGTATGTCAGGGAAGGAGTTAGCAAGCGTAGAACAGGAAAAAGATTTAGGAGTTATAGTCACTGGTGATTTAAAAGTAGTGAAACAAAGTACAGCAGCGGTCAGTAAAGCGAACAAAGTGCTAGATTTTATAGGTAGGAGTTTTGAGTACAAATCGCACGGTATTATTGTTCCTCTTTATAAATCATTAGTTAGACCCAATTTGGAGTACGCGATCCAATTTTGGAATCCGCATATGCGAAAAGATATAAACAAAATCGAAAGAGTTCAAAGACGAGCAACTAAGATGATTCCGTCGCTTAGGTCGAAGTCGTACGAGGATAGGCTTGAGGAGTTAAAATTGATTACACTCGAGAATTGGAGGCAAAGGGGTTATTTAATCTAGGTTTCTAAAATTATGAATGGGTTAGATAACGTAGATAGAGATAGCTTTTTCGAAATATCTCTATATAATAGGACTAGAAATAACGGGTGTCAGTTGAAAAGTAGAATGTTCGAGACAGCAGTTGCCAAAAACGTTTTTACGCATTCAAAAGAAAATAGCTGAAATAGTTTGCCGGTAGAAGTAATTAGTAGCACGTCTATAAACATGTTTAAAAATCGATTAGACGCATACACTCTATGTTGATAGATTGGGTATAGTTTAAGGTAGTAAAATTAAGGCTTTGTGGTTCGGAACCCACGTAAAATTGTAGGTCCTCTTCGCCACCACGGAGGACAAGCACAATACACAATTACGAATAGAGTTAGGTGGACCAGCCATGAGTGGATCCTAGTGCCCTTATTGATATGGAACATTATAACATTATAATATATATATATATACACACTATATATAATATATATTACCTATATATACACACACATATATATATATTATATATATATTACCTATATATACACACACATATATATATATATATATATAATGTGTGTGTGTATGTATATATATATATATATACTGTATATATATATATATATATATTAACCCCTCCGTCTATGACCTTGGTTGGTTTGAAGTCGACGGGGGTTCTGGTTAGGTGGCAGCGACGGATTTGTTACTTACAGTAGTTTCTTCTATACTGTACTACTCTTCGAGTTCTTATAGTGGATCAGAGGATTCTGTAGAGCTCTCTGAACGTTCCCTGATTTTTCTTGTAACATATCGGGAAATTATTTTTCTCTATTTTAATGACTAAGTTCTCTGAAGATAGCAAGGCTCGAAGGAGAAGATAAAGACTTTTTCTTACTGTAATTTACTGCTAAAATGTACTGGTAGTGCTCAGCCTCTAAGTCTAATTCTGGATAATCATTTGAAAATTTATCTGGGCTTATATACCCAGATTTTGTGGATATCATTAATATTTAATGTTGACTTGGTTAGTTTTAATTCTCTATGGGCTGCATTATTTTTTCACAATAATTGAAGATAAAGTAAATTTTTTTAGCTGTGGCAACGTTTAAACAGATAAACAAGATATTTGAGGATGAAGCCATATTTTTATCTTAAACGCATAATTTCAAACCTGATGTTATCATGATCTGCCGAGTTAACTAAAAATGGGAATTGAACTGTGCAATGTGCATCTTTACACTAAAATATGCATATGAGCAAAAACTAAAGGTTTAAGAATTACAATTAAACGTTTAGGCAAGACATGACCTCATCTTTTATAACGAAGAGAGAATGTATACAAAATATGAACATTGCAAAATTTAATCAGGATTCATTATTAGCTAAATAAAAAAAATGATTAAGTAATTTAAAAAGAAACAAGTCACCAATTATTTAGCAAAAATAGAAAGCAAATAAAATTTTTTATCCAAATTTGCATTAGACGATTTTGGTCCTTATGTAAAAATGAATATATGAACGTACATACATATGAACATAAGTATTATATGAATATAAATATATAAGAATATAGAGGATTATATAAATATACGAATTATATAAATTAACGAAGTATATACTAAATGCATATAAGAATTATATAAATGAATATAAGTATCATACGAATGGATCTAAGAATTACACGAATGTAAAAATATATGAACATAGGAATTATTCAGTGTTCATTTTTACATATATATGTATATACAGGGTTATTGAAAAGTAAGGACCCAATTTCAAGTAGCTGTATCTCCTAAACAGAATGCTGTGTTGCTATTATTCTTTCACAATTTTAAAGCACAAACATTGCCATTTGAAGCTAACACAAATGGAAGACATGCCACCCTCAGTGCAAAGGCTATCAGAAACTGTCAGACAAAGCTCATGACAACGGGTTTTGTGAAGGATGAAGCGCGGTCCGGGAGACCATCGACATCTCGATCAGAGGAAAACGTGAATGTTGTCAGAGAAATGTTTCAGAGGAGCCCACAGAAATCCATACGGCAGGCAGCTCGGTTAAAGAGGAAGTGTACCAATCAAAACCCCAGACACTTGACAAATTGGAACAGCGAATCCGAGATGTTTTTGCCGCTCTGCCTGAAGACTTCTTACGGAAAAGTGTTGCGTTTGTGTCTTCGCGGCTACAGAAATGTGTTCAGAATGCTGGGGCTTATGTTGACATAGCAGAATAAATGGCAACGTTTCTCTTTTAAAATAAATGCAAAAATCTTCACTTTTTTCTACTTGAAGTTCAAAATATGAAAATAAAAACCCACTCTAATAGACAGAGTTTATTTCCACAACAGTTTCGACGCCCACTGGCATCCTCCTCGGGTGGATACAGAAAAACGAATGAACCAAAACAAGAGGGAAAAACAGTCCAGGGACCGGCCGTTAAGAAATTCGCACCTAGGTTAGATCCCATTCTCCCGACACCGGAAGGGCATTTTCATTAAGTACATTCGCACAAATTTAAAACTATCTTCCTGTTCTAAACATACAGATTCTATTATTTTTTTTATTTTTTATTTTTTTTTACATAATTATTACATTTATTATTAAATTTATTACATTTAATATTGCATAATTATTTATTACAGAAATTATAAATTTATTATTACATTGGTTATTACATTGTTGTTTATTATACAGAACTTATAAACCGAAAAACGAATGAAAAAGGCGATTAGGAAACAATCCAGAGACCATTGAGAAATTCGCACCTAGGTTAGATACCGTTCTCCCGACACCGGAAGGGCATTTTATTACAGGGTCCCGCTTATAAGTACATTCGCACAAATTAAAACTATCTTCTTGTTCTATACATACAGATTCTAATATTTTGACATAATTACTGCATTTATTATTATATTTACATTTTTTTTATTTTTATTTTTTTATACCTTTACCCTAATTATTAAATTTATAATAATACCTTTATTATTACATCTGTTGCATTTATATTTATTTCCACATTTATTACTTCCATTATTACATTTACTGAAAGCGAGTAAGGAAACAATCCAGAGACCTTTAAGAAATTCACACTTAGGTTAGAACACGTTCCCCCGACTCCTTAAGGGATTTTTTGACCAAGAATCTCATTAAAGGGTCTAACTTATAAGTACCTTCGCACAGATTAAAATTATCTACTTTTTCTATGTACACAGATTCTATTATTTTTCTTTTGGCATAATTATTACATTTATAAAGTACCTTACTTGATTCCCAATCTATAGCATGATTATTTTGGCTGGCGTGATAAAAAATGGCATTATTAGTATTACAACTTCTGAAGGCATATTTGTGTTCTTTAATACGGGTTTCAATATTTCTTCCAGTTTCTCCCACGTATACTAAATCACAACTTTTACAGGGAATGCTGTACACACAGGCTTGTTCCTCTTTTGCAACGTTATTCCTAACCAATTTACTTTTCACGGTAGACGAATATTTGAACGCCAAAGCAAACTTAAAATCTTTCATCAACGGTTTTACTCTTTCTAAGCCGGCAATGTAAGGCAAACTCACATATTGTTTTGGGTTAATTGAAGGTTCCCGAGGGGCATAAAAATCCCTTACGGAGTCGGGGGAAAGTGTGAATTTCTTAAAGGTCTCTGGATTGTTTCCTTACTCGCTTTTAGTAAATGTAACAATGGAAGTAATAAATGTGGAAATAAATATAAATGCAACAGATGTAATAATAAAGGTAATATTATAAATTTAATAATTAGGGTAAAGGTAATAATAATAAACGTTAAAAAAATGTAAATGCAATAATAAATGCAGTAATTATGTCAAAATATTAGAATCTGTATGTATAGAACAAGAAGATAGTTTTAATTTGTGCGAATGTACTTTATAAGCGGGACCCTGTAATAAAATGCCCTTCCGTTGTCGGGAGAACGGTATCTAACCTAGGTGCGAATTTCTCAATGGTCTCTGGATTGTTTCCTAATCGCCTTTTTCATTCGTTTTTCGGTTTATAATTTCTGTATAATAAACAACAATGTAATAACCAATGTAATAATAAATTTATAATTTCTGTAATAAATAATTATGCAATATTAAATATAATAAATTTAAAAATAAATGTAATAATTTGTAAAAAATAAAAAAAAATAAAATAATAGAATCTGTATGTTTAGAACAGGAAGATAGTTTTAAATTTGTGCGAATGTACTTAATGAAAATGCCCTTCCGGTGTCGGGAGAATGGGATCTAACCTATGTGCGAATTTCTTAAAGGTCGATCCCTTGACTGTTTTTCCCTCTTGTTTTGGTTCATTCGTTTCTCTGTATCCACCCGAGGAGGATGCCAGTGGGCGTCGAAACTGTTGTGGAAATAAACTCTGTCTATTAGAGTGGGTTTTTATTTCCTCTTTTAAAATGTTGAAAGAATTTCTGTAATACCACTTTTCGTTTAGTAAATACAGCCATTTGAAATTGGGTCCTTACTGTTCAATATATATGTATATATGTATATATATATATATATATATATATACTGGGCGTGTGTATATATATATATATATATATATATATATATATATATATATATATATATATATATATATATATATAGGGTGACAATAAAAATCGAAAGTTGGAGTTTTTTATTGGCCATTTGTTCAATGCTGCTACTACATGAGAAAACAATGTACTGTAAATATTAGGTCATTCAGATAATACTTAAGGGTGTCTCAAGTGAGGTAAATAATTCTCCTTATAACAAAAATTAATTATTCATTACCTAGTAAAAATAAATTAAAATTTTTTTTAATTAATGTAAATAAACGTTAGTTTTAGTTCATAAGGTTTAAGTGCAGGCGTACTCCAATCGTAATAAGTAAATAATATATTTACTAAATATATTCCAGGGTGTCTTTCATTCAATTGTAGACCACCCATTAATTCTTGCTTTTCCTCAAGCCATACCCCTTTTTCAATGTACCAGGCTGAGACTTCCTATGATCCTCAACAACCTGCAAGAGATGTTGGCGCTGTTCTTCATTCTTCGTAATCTTTGTATTGAAGGCATGGATCAAGGCAATTCCCCTCTCTGCCATGTCATTGACGACTTTTAGTCCAACTATAGTCAAACCAGTCTTGAAATCTTCGTCGTCCGGCCAGGTCTCTGGTTCCTTGGACAAGAAACCATTAATTTTTAGAAGTTCAAAGAGAAGCTTTGATCCTTTCGAGGCAAAGTCCGAGAGCTGCTTTGTTGAAATGGAAGAAACAGCAGGTATTGGGGCTCGCTTTGGAGGATCTTCAGCAGCTTCTTTTTCGAGGATTGATCGAGCGATATTCTTTTTCGTCGTTGCATTGATACCTTTATCAAAGAGTGCGAGACCAATCAAGTACTCGCTGAGGTACCATAAGTGACGACCGAGGACACTAAGGCAGGATGCTGAGATCTTTTCATCATGGTACTTTGCTAGGTCTTGAAGAAGTTTCAAATCGTTCGCGGGAGCAGATGAAGGACTGCTGGCCGTGAACCACGCGCTGACATATAACTCCAGGGCAAAAAATACAAATCGTTTTAAGCCAGACATTTCACGAGTTGTAAGTCTGAACTGATGGGAAAGCAGCAGGATTTTTAATGAATAAATTACTTTTGCCATCCAACGTGCTCGGTGAAGTGCTCCAGGTCGCCGAAACCTAAAGTTAGGTAAATTACCTCCAAGGTTTGTAATCGACAACTCTAAGAATTCACGGTAATCATCCCTCGGCTGATGTTTTGTCAGATATAGATTCCAGCAAGCGATCAGTTCTTCTCGATTCTCATTCAGACTCGATGGAAGGTCTGACAGGGTCTTGTACTTATCTTGGCAAATTGTATTCTACGTCTCTTTGAAGCGGGAGAATAGGAGGATATCTGGACCAGATGATGGTCCCATGCATTCCATGTACGCCTTCTCAACGACAAGTTCTAGGATGTGATGGCGACATGCAAGGGAGAGAACTTCTAAGCGTTGTTTTCAGTCAGGCAGTCGTATGCAAAATGAACTTGAAGCACCAAAGCTGATCATCCAAAGATTGATACACCATATTATTTAACGATTTATTTATGAAAATTTTAATTTAATGAAATAAATTAATCGATTTGCATAATCTATAGTATGAAATAAAGGAAACAATTCTATTAAATTATATAATACACTTGCATTCTCGAAACATTTTTGTTTTTGAAGCGTTGTCGAAACTCGTTCATTCTTGAAATATCTTCCGCGCGACAGTTTCATTCATGTGACTCGAGGCACCCCTAAATGCTTTCCGAATTCCATGAGATTTCGTCTACGGTGTTTCCTCATAGGGTGGCAGCATTGGACAAATGGCCGGCAAATTTTTTTGAATTTCAAATTTTATCCCTATAAGAAGTTGTCACCCTAATATATATATATATATATATATATATACACACACGGGTGATTGAAAAGTAAGGACCCACTTTCAAATGGCTGTATTTCTAAACGAAAAGTGGTATTACAGCATATATATATATATATATATACTGTATAGATGTGTATATATATATATATATATATATATGAAAAATTATTTCACGAAAGTGACACGTGAAAAGTATTTATGATGAATAAAACCACGAAGGAAAAAAGAAACACAAAGGGGTGCTCAAGCGCTTTCGTCTAATGACATCCTCAGGAACACTGGAGTGAAAGGACAGATCAAGGCAATATATAGGTTACAAAAATAAACATACATACATACATATTCACATATATATACATATATATATATATATATATATATACATATATACATATATATAGTAAGCATAGAAAAAAATTGTGGGAGGAGCCAACATTTATATGGTCACAGAAGAATAAAGAAATAAAAATAAATATATATATAAATTGAGAAAAAATTAATTACAAAATAGTGCCTTAGTGATATATATGTCACAGCCTAAATAATCATAAAGAAATAAACAGGCAAAAAAAAAAAAAAAAAAAAAAAAAAAAAAAAACCCATAAATATACATACATACTATATATATATATATACACATATATATATATATATATATATATATAAAGACACTTTTAGCACTTTGGCCGACCTTCAATATAAATTCAAATGGCTTTTTTATGGACAGGTCACAAAAGAATAAAGAAATAAAAATAAATATAAATATTGTAAGTGGAGTCTACCAATTCAAGCTCAAGAGGGAAGTTTTATGTATATATATGTGAATATGTATGTATGTATGTTTATTTTTGTAACCTATATATTGCCTTGATCTGTCCTTTCACTCCAGTGTTCCTGAGGATGTCATTAGACGAAAGCGCTTGAGCACCCCTTTGTGTTTCTTTTTTCCTTCGTGGTTTTATTCATCATATATATATATATATATATACAGGGCGTCCCAAAAAAATGTATACACACTTTAACAGCGGATAGCTCAATTGATGTTTCTTTCTTTCCAAGTTAAACCCATTAGAATTAATAATGGCAGTCAGACTAAGCTTTGAACAAAGGAAATTCATTCTAAAATGCTACTGGAAGTGTGAAAACGCAGTTGAAGTGCAAAGACAGTTTAGGAGGGAGTTTCAAACAGATCCACCAACGCGACTTACCATCACTCGAATTAGAGATAAGTTTGAAGCCGATGGAACTGTTCAGAATGTCCACAAGAAGCGTTCCGGAAGACCACGGACATCGACAAGCCCCACAAAGCAAGAAAGAGTACTGGAAACGTATCACCAAAGTCCAAGAAAATCTGTGCGGCAAGCGAGTCGTGAGGTAGGAATTTCAGAATCGTCTGTCCAACGCATTTTGAAGCGCTGTCAATGGAAAAGTTACATTCCAAGATTAGTCCATGCTATTAATGAAGATGATCCGGACCGAAGAGTGGAGTATTGCGAGTGGTACTTGGCACGATGTGGATGTGGATTGGACGAAGGGGTTTCGTAGAATACCCTCCGCGTTCACCAGACCTCACACCACTAGACTTTTTTTTATGGGGATACTTAAAAGACAAAGTCTACGCTATAAAACTTGCAACAGTCGCTGAATTGAGAGCAGCCATTGAACGAGAATGCACACAAATACCAAACGAAATGTTTCGTGATGTTTGCGATTCCATCGCTTCGCGTTATCAGCAGTGCCTGGACCAGAACGGACGTCAGTTTGAAAACAGGCGTTGACAAAACAATTAAATAATGTCTGTAGATTCTATTACATTTTGAAAATGAAATGTATTTTAATAAACACTGCCTTTATAATTATTTAAAGTGTGTATACATTTTTTTGGGACGCCCTGTATATATATATATATATATATATATATATATATATTATATATATATACTGTATAGATATATAAACTTTACCTTAAACCTTACAAAGGTTCCGGATGATGATTCCTCACTTCGCGAAGGTCGAGCTTGTCGCCCCTCCTCTCCAGTTGGCCTGATGAAGTAGTGAGTTGGTTTCTTGTACTCTCCACCTCACATAACCAGGTACGCCCGGCTAATCGGGGATTGTTCTGAGCCAGACGTCTAATCTTTTGAAGATGCCCACTGCAACTCTCTTAGTGTTTCTTAGGTCTTTGGGTAGCTGATTAAACAGTTTTGGTCCTCTCACTACAAAACTATTTTCTTTCAGGGTTAAGGATGTTCCTTGTCTCGCCTTTAAGTTGGGAATACGACACAATCTACCATTTCTACTTTCCACCGTTGTTTGGGGAGTTATAGGGTTCAGATTAAGATTAGGGACTAGTTTCCCCATTATTTTCCAAATGTAAATGATGGTGTATCTCTCTCTTCTCCTTTCCACTGACTATAGGTTTAGTTCACGTAACCTTTCCCAGTAATTTAGTTCTTTGCACCCGTTGATCTTGGCTGTGAAGCTTCTCTGAATCCTTTCTAGTTGTCTAATGTCTTATTTTTATATGGGGATGTTAGGACCGAGCAGTATTCCAATTTGGGTATCATCAGTGTTTTCAGTGTTTTCAGTAGAGGAATCATTACATTCCTACCCCTTCGTTTAAAGGTGCTCAATATCTGCCCCGTTATTCTGTTTTGCTATGTTATTTTGTGTTTCAAATTTCGCGTCATCTGTCATTACAACCCCTAAATCTTTTGCTCTAGAATTTCTAATATTCTATGGATTTTAGGTCTTCTCTTTTTCCGTACCGTAACAGCTGAAATTCCTCGGTGTTAAACTTCATATTGTTGTCTTCCGTCCACTTGTAGATTCTGTTTATGCCGGTTTGTAGAGATCCTATATCTTCTGGGTTTCTTATTTTTCTACTGATCTTTATGTCATCCGCAAAGGATGTTACTGTGCTGTCTCTGGTAACGTCCTTATTTATGTCTGTTCGCATGATTATGAAGAGCAGTGGAGGTAATACTGTTCCTTGTGATACCGAGCTGAGGACCTCTGATTCTGATGAAGATACTCCTTGTACTGTAACGACTTCCCGCCGCTCACTAAGGAAATTATATATCCATTTCCCTACTTTTCCTGTTATTCCCACATATTTCAGTTTATGTATTATGATTCCATGATCACACATGTCGAACGCTTTAGCAAAGTCTGTGTATAGTATATCATAGTTTTCATTACTTCCAAGTGAATCAATAATGTTATTTTAGTGTTCCATTAGTTGTGATAGACATAATCTGCCTGACCGAAACCCATGTTGGTTATCATTGAATTTTTTCTGAGTTTCCAAAGAGTCATAGATTTTCTGTCTAACTATTCTTTCAAATATTTTAGTGAGATGAGATGTAAGCGACACTGGCCTATAGTTTTTGGCTTCGGATCGATCTCCTCCTTTATATATTGGGACGATGTTCGCGCTCTTCCGGATGCCCGGTATTTCTCCCGAGTCTAGTGATCGTCTCCATATCAAGTACAGGGGCTCAGCGATGGCATTCTTGCAGTTTTTGATCAGTGTGGCATTCCATTCCCTATGGCTTGTGTAATATTTTATCATTCGTCGTAAATTCAAAGTCAGTTATACTTTCCCCTTTTAGTTCTACTTCAAAGAACGCGTTTCTCTCGCATATAAATTTGTCAGTTTTTGGGATACTGAAAGATAATTCGTATTGAGCTCTTAATATTTCAGATACTTCTGTTAGATCATCAGATAAAGCACTGTTCTCGTTTTTTAAAGGTCCGATATTCGCATGATTTTTCGACTTTCTTTTTGCGAAATTATCGAAATACTTTGAGTTCGCCTTCATCGATTCTGTTGCGTCGTCTTCTTCTTTTTCTGTATGCTTCTCAATTAGTTCCTGTATGACATCATCGATACTTTGCAGTTTATCATTTAATAATTTTTTGGTGTTGTTATCTTTACAGTTATTTAATTTTGCAGTCACTCTTTTTCTCTTTCGAAACAATGCCCTCTTTTGTCTCTCGAACCTGCTTCTCTTTCCTCTTTGTTGTATTTTTGGGACATGTCTTTCCATAATTTCCAGCGTCTTCTCTAAGGTCATTAGCATCTCTTCCGTTGTCTTGGCCTTGAAGATGGTTTTTCCAATCTATTACTTCCATGCTGGATGCAACATCTTCCCAGTTTATAGCTTTGGAGTGAAAATTAAAAATTTCAAATTTGCTTCTTTCTGTTGTTCGTGTTCTTTCCTTTCCTGTTGCTTTTATGTTGGTTTTGAAAATAAAAACCCACTCTAATAGACAGAGTTTATTTCCACGACACTTTCGACGCCCACTGGCATCCTCCTCGGGTGGATACAGAAACACGAATGAACCAAAACAAGAGGGAAAAACAGTCCAGGGACCGACCGTTAAGAAATTCGCACCTAGGTTAGATCCCATTCTCCCGACACCGGAAGGGCATTTTCATTAAGTACATTCGCGCAAATTTAAAACTATCTTCCTGTTCTAAACATACAGATTCTATTATATTTTTCTTACATAATTATTGAATTTATTATTAATTTTATTACATTTAATATTGCATAATTATTTATTACAGAAATTATAAATTTATTATTACATTGGTTATTACATTATTGTTTATTATACAGAACTTATAAACCGAAAAACGAATGAAAAAAGCTGATTAGGAAACAATCCAGAGAAATTCGCACCTAGGTTAGATACCGTTCTCCCGACACTGGAAGGGCATTTTATTACAGGTTCCGCTTATAAGTACATTCCCACAAATTAAAACTATCTTCTTGTTCTATACATATAGATTCTAATATTTTGACATAATTACTGCATTTATTATTACATTTACATTTTTTTTATTTTTTTTTTTTATTACCTTTACCCTAATTATTAAATTTATGATATTACCTTTATTATTACATCTGTTGCATTTATATTTATTTCCACATTTATTACTTCCATTATTACATTTACTAAAGGCGAGTAAGGAAACATTCCAATCCAGAGACATTTAAGAAATTCACACTTAGGTTCGAACACGTTCCCACGACTCCGTAAGGGATTTTTTGACCAAGAATCTCATTAAAGGGTCTAACTTATAAGTACCTTCGCACAAATTAAAATTATCCACTTTTTCTATACACACAGATTCTATTATTTTTCTTTTGACATAATTATTACATTTATAAAGTACCTTACATGATTCCCAATCTATAGCATGATTATTTTGGCTGGCGTGATAAAAAATGGCATTATTAGTATTACAACTTCTGAAGGCATATTTGTGTTCTTTAATACGGGTTTCAATATTTCTTCCAGTTTCTCCCACGTATACTAAATCACAACTTTTACAGGGAATGCTGTAGACACAGGCTTGTTCCTCTTTTGCCACGTTATTCGTAACCAATTTACTTTTCACGGTAGACGAATATTTGAACGCCAAAGCAAACTTAAAATCTTTCGTCAACGGTTTTACTCTTTCTAAGCCGGCAATGTAAGGCAAACTCACATATTGTTTTTGGTTAACTGAAGGTTCCCGAGGGGCATAAAAAGATTTTCTGGCTTTAAAATACGCCTTTCTGATAAAACACTCGGGATATTTTAAATCCTTAAAAATGTTCCAAATCTTTGAATTTTCCGGGTCCAGCAAATGTGGGCTACAAATCCTGAGTGCTCTTAGAAACATGGAAGAAATAATTGAGCTTTTAACCCCTTCATCATGATATGAAAAATAATGAATGTACGAATTACAATGAGTAGGTTTTCTATAAACCGTGAAATTAGGCTTTCCGCTTTCGTTAATGATCAAAACATCTAGAAAAGGTAATTGTTTGTCGTTCTCCCATTCATATTTAAATTTAATAGAGGGAACAAGATTATTTAATGACTGAAAGAAAGTGTCAAAGTTGTTCCAGTGGTCGGAGTCGTGGGAACGTGTTCGAACCTAATTGTGAATTTCTTAAATGTCTCTGGATTGGAATGTTTCCTTACTCGCCTTTAGTAAATGTAATAATGGAAGTAATAAATGTGGAAATAAATATAAATGCAACAGATGTAATAATAAAGGTCATATTATAAATTTAATAATTAGGGTAAAGGTAATAAAAAAAAATAAAAAAATGTAAATGTAATAATAAATGCAGTAATTATGTCAAAATATTAGAATCTGTATGTATAGAACAAGAAGATAGTTTTAATTTGTGGGAATGTACTTATAAGCGGACCCTGTAATAAAATGCCCTTCCAGTGTCGGGAGAACGGTATCTAACCTAGGTGCGAATTTCTCTGGATTGTTTCCTAATCGGCTTTTTTCATTCGTTTTTCGGTTTATAAGTTCTGTATAATAAAGAATAATGTAATAACCAATGTAATAATAAATTTATAATTTCTGTAATAAATAATTATGCAATATTAAATGTAATAAAATTAATAATAAATTCAATAATTATGTAAGAAAAATATAATAGAATCTGTATGTTTAGAACAGGAAGATAGTTTTAAATTTGCGCGAATGTACTTAATGAAAATGCCCTTCCGGTGTCGGGAGAATGGGATCTAACCTAGGTGCGAATTTCTTAACGGTCGGTCCCTGGACTGTTTTTCCCTCTTGTTTTGGTTCATTCGTGTTTCTGTATCCACCCGAGGAGGATGCCAGTGGGCGTCGAAACTGTCGTGGAAATAAACTCTGTCTATTAGAGTGGGTTTTTATTTTCATATTTTGACCTTCACGTAGAAAAAAGTGAAGTTTTTTGCATTTATTATGGATCCCACGATCAGACGCCATCTATTCGCCTTCTTCTTAGTTACCTTTCCCCAACTTATATCTTCCTATCGTCTATATGAAAAAACACTAGTGGCTGTGAAGACCAAGAAGCTGCAACTCAAGTTCCTGCAAGAGTGTTTAGTGGAGCAAGTGTGCCCGAAGTCCTTGATACCGTTTACCTTCAGGAAGGACCATACACCGTTTCCGAATTTTGCCAGGGAAATTTTGAAGGAACGTATTCCGTGTGTTAAGAGAAATTGACCATACGTATTTCAAACTAAGAAATTGTCTACGCGTCCTTAAATCGCATGTGTCGTGTGAACTACTTGTGGCGCTGTTTGAAACTGCAGATTATAAATGCGACGTGGAGACTAGACGCACTGAGCAACGACTTAACAGAAAGCTATCCTATTTATGTGATGAAAGTGCTTGGTCAAAGTGTGCGGTGGAAGGTTCCGTTTTAAATTTATCGACATATGTCTTATCGAAATCCGAAAAGGAAGTTCTTAATTTAGGGCTGTCGTTTGCCCTTAAACCCGATAAAAACATTGTTTTAGATTTTGTGTCTTCCGTAGTTAATTCCAGGGTGGATATTCCGTGTTTAAATGGTTTGATTCCGAGCAAGTTTCTGGAACATTTCAACTCATTGGACTCTATTCCCAAAAGATTCCGGTTAGCTTTAGACAAGCTCAGGAAGAATGAAGCAATATTTGTCACTAAAGCGGACAAAAGTAACACTGTGGTTATTTTGGACAAGTGTGATTATAAACAAAAAATGGAAGCGTTACTTAGTGATGAATTCACCTACGCCAAATTGAGATCGTCCCCCTAAAGCGTCTTTCTGCCGAATTCAACAAAACCATCAGGAACTTATTAAAAGATGTCCCGGCGATTGATCCTAAAAGATTTCTACAGATTAACCCCAAACTCCCCCACATTTACGGCCTACCCAAAACCCATAAGATTAATATACCACTCCGTCCCATTATTTCACACAGGGGTTCCTTTAGTTACAGGTTATCTAAATTTCTTGCAGATAAATTATCCCCATTAGTTGGTAAATTTTCAGGCTCGCACATCACTAATTCCTGTGACTTTATTAACAAAGTTATGTCCTTAGATTTAAAACGGGGAAGAATGATCAGTTTTGACGTTGAGTCCTTGTTTACGAAAGTTCCCATTGATGATGTACTTAGTTTTTTATATAGAAAATTGCCAACATGTAACGTAGAACTAGGCATGCCCACATCTGTATTTTTAGAACTGATAAAACTCTGTGTCACCAATAATGCCTTCTCCTTCGGTGAAGAATTTTATTTGCAACGTTTTGGTATGGGAATGGGGTCTCCCTTATCCCCAATACTGAGTACATTATACATGGAATACTATGAGTCGGAATTGTTGCAAACAATATGTCCCAGGAATCTAATTTGGTTTCGTTATGTAGATGATATTTTCTCATTTTGGCCTGACCACTGGAACAACTTTGACACTTTCTTTCAGTCATTAAATAATCTTGTTCCCTCTATTAAATTTAAATATGAATGGGAGAACGACAAACAATTACCTTTTCTAGATGTTTTGGTCATTAACGAAAGCGGAAAGCCTAATTTCACGGTTTATAGAAAACCTACTCATTGTAATTCGTACATTCATTATTTTTCATATCATGATGAAGGGGTTAAAAGCTCAATTATTTCTTCCATGTTTCTAAGAGCACTCAGGATTTGTAGCCCACATTTGCTGGACCCGGAAAATTCAAAGATTTGGAACATTTTTAAGGATTTAAAATATCCCGAGTGGTTTATCAGAAAGGCGTATTTTAAAGCCAGAAAATCTTTTTATGCCCCTCGGGAACCTTCAGTTAACCAAAAACAATATGTGAGTTTGCCTTACATTGCCGGCTTAGAAAGAGTAAAACCGTTGACGAAAGATTTTAAGTTTGCTTTGGCGTTCAAATATTCGTCTACCGTGAAAAGTAAATTGGTTACGAATAACGTGGCAAAAGAGGAACAAGCCTGTGTCTACAGCATTCCCTGTAAAAGTTGTGATTTAGTATACGTGGGAGAAACTGGAAGAAATATTGAAACCCGTATTAAAGAACACAAATATGCCTTCAGAAGTTGTAATACTAATAATGCCATTTTTTATCACGCCAGCCAAAATAATCATGCTATAGATTGGGAATCAAGTAAGGTACTTTATAAATGTAATAATTATGTCAAAAGAAAAATAATAGAATCTGTGTGTATAGAAAAAGTGGATAATTTTAATTTGTGCGAAGGTACTTATAAGTTAGACCCTTTAATGAGATTCTTGGTCAAAAAATCCCTTACGGAGTCGTAGGAACGTGTTCGAACCTAAGTGTGAATTTCTTAAATGTCTCTGGATTGGAATGTTTCCTTACTCGCCTTTAGTAAATGTAATAATGGAAGTAATAAATGTGGAAATAAATATAAATGCAACAGATGTAATAATAAAGGTAATATTATAAATTTAATAATTAGGGTAAAGGTATAAAAAAAAAAAAAAAAAAATGTAAATGTAATAATAAATGCAGTAATTATGTCAAAATATTAGAATCTGTATGTATAGAACAAGAAGATAGTTTTAATTTGTGGGAATGTACTTATAAGCGGACCCTGTAATAAAATGCCCTTCCAGTGTCGGGAGACGGTATCTAACCTAGGTGCGAATTTCTCTGGATTGTTTCCTAATCGGCTTTTTTCATTCGTTTTTCGGTTTATAAGTTCTGTATAATAAACAATAATGTAATAACCAATGTAATAATAAATTTATAATTTCTGTAATAAATAATTATGCAATATTAAATGTAATAAAATTAATAATAAATTCAATAATTATGTAAGAAAAATATAATAGAATCTGTATGTTTAGAACAGGAAGATAGTTTTAAATTTGCGCGAATGTACTTAATGAAAATGCCCTTCCGGTGTCGGGAGAATGGGATCTAACCTAGGTGCGAATTTCTTAACGGTCGGTCCCTGGACTGTTTTTCCCCCTTGTTTTGGTTCATTCGTGTTTCTGTATCCACCCGAGGAGGATGCCAGTGGGCGTCGAAACTGTCGTGGAAATAAACTCTGTCTATTAGAGTGGGTTTTTATTTTCATATTTTGACCTTCACGTAGAAAAAAGTGAAGTTTGTTGCATTTATGTTGTTTTTAATTCAATAATGTTGTCATTCGATATTACAGTTGGGGATATTTCTACGTTATCAATAAGGTTGCTGTTGTTTGTGAATACCAAATCTAGGCAATTGTTTTTCTTCTGTTTTGTTATTTCTTGCGTTAACGTAAATTTATCAGCTAGAGCTATTAGCATTTTTACCTGGTCCTGGTCTTTTCGTGTGCCCCCCTTGACCTCATGTATACATATATTTTTTTGTAGATCTTTTACCCAGTTTCTTACCTCTGTAATGGAATCTGAAAATTTTGAGGTTGGCGTGTTTGGGGGTCTGTACATTACAATTAGTGCCATATTTAATTTTTCAACTTTTGCTTCTACACATTCTACGTAGCTGTTTGAGGTACTTATAGTCACTTCTGCCATATGCCTTTCGCATGCGTAAATAGCACATCCTCCTTTACGTCTCACTGTTCTATCGGCTGGGAGGATGTTATAGTTGTCAATTTGTATTTCTTTTTTGTCAATACAGGACTCACAATTTTCACAGTTCGCCTGGCAGTTCTTTCGATGAGTTTCCGTGAGGCATGCAAAGTCTGCTTCGGCTTCTTGCATGAGTCCTTTCAGGTATACAACTTTGTTCGTGGAATGGTTTGATTTAAGGCTATGAATGTTGGCTAGGATTATTTTTATTTTTTTCGCTATCGTTTTCGCATACAGGTGGTTCCGATTTGTTTTCCAATGGGGATGCCGGTTTCGTTGCCGTTTGGTCCTCCGAGAATATGCCTATTTTTATCTTTGTCGGTACCTGTTGTCCCGATACCGCCTTTTGTGCCTTTGTGCGTGCCTTCTGTCCGGCTCTCGGAATCCTATATTTGTCAGCTGATTGTGTAATTGCTGGATAGTATTTAGCAGGTGAATTGTGTTGGCTGCGTCTAAAAAATTGGCACTCTTCTTTGATGTTCGTATATATATATATATATATATATATATATATATATACATGTAAATATATATATATATATATATATATATATATATATATATATATATATATATATATTATATATATATATATATATAAGATTGTAACATATATTCTGCTAGATTTTTTTAGTTCATGCAGAACAAAAATTAAATAACTTATAAAGATAAATTTGCTCGAATTTTTAGTTTATTCACAACAAAAATTAAATGATATAATGACAAATTAATCATGAATATAATTCCCTTCTTTTTCGATAACCTCCTCCCACCATTAGAAAAGTTTTTTATACCACGTTCGAAGAAATCCTTTGGTTTCGAGTTAAAAAAAGCGATCACGTATTCCAGACTTCTGAATAAATGGTAGTCTGAAGGTGCGATGTCCGGAGAATAATGTGGATGAGGCATTTTTTCCCAACCAAATGCCTCCAATTGGGCAGTGGTGAATCTAGCAGTGTGATTAATTAATGCAGGACGTTTTTCTTGTAATGCCATCTTCAATCGTTGGAGTTGTTGGCAGTAGACTTTAGCTGTGATTGTTTGGTTATCTGGCAGAAGCTCAAAATGAATAATTCCTTTCATATCGCACCAAACGCATAGCAAAATTTTTTTTGGATGGGGTCCATTCCTTGGCTGAGGTTGAGGCTTTGTTTCACGGCTCAGCCACTGATGTCGACGCTTAATATTTTTATACTGTAGAGGACCCATTTTTCACCCCGAGTGACGATCCGATTCAAAAACGGTGCCTGCAGTTGCCGAGAAGGCAGTGATATGGAAATATCGATTCGATGTTGAAGATTCCCTTGTGACAAATCATGCGAAACCCATTTTTCAACCTTCACTACTTTTCCTAACAGCTTCAAATGACGATGAATGGTCATATGGTTAAGGCCGAGTTTCAGGCCAAGTTCTGTTACAGTTACCGTTGAGTTTTCCTTCACTGTTGCTTTCAGCAACTCTTCATCTAACTCATTTGGTCGTCGTGTTCGTTGATAAACTTTCAGACTGAAGTCTCCATTTCTGAACATCATAACCACCTCCTACACATCCATTCCCTCACAACATCATTTCCATAAACTCTTTGAATGTTTCTTGCGGATTCACTTGCGTTAGATCCTTTATGGAACTCATACAGCATCACATGTCGAATATGCTCTTTCGTGGGCTCCATGTTTTCCAATTACTCTAATATCGTAGGAGTGGCGTTGTAACTGTATGAAAAACATCAGAGAAAATATTCATTAGCCTAATCCTACACTAGCCTAAGTCATTCTGTATCGTGATAAAACCTGTGCGAACCTGTCGCCGTGTGTATTTTGCAACATTTCTAAAAGTATATCACAGTATCTTGAGGTTATTCTATTATCTATCGTCCGTTTTCTAATCGAGCAGAATTTATGTTACAACCATATATATATATATATATATATATATATATACTGTGTATATATTTATATATATATATATATATATATATATATATATATATATGTATATATATATAGTAGCATGGCCGCAAAATGGACGCATGCAGGAATGTTGCAAATGTTACATAATGTTGCAAGAGTGCCAACACCCAGCCACCCCAGAAGAGGGGGAACCTCTTAGGGGAGAAGGTGGGACAGCCTAACCCCCCAAAGGGGCAGAAAGAGAGAGAGAGAGGAAGGTGGTGACGACCCAGAGGAAGGTTCTTTGCTTGGCGACCGCCAAGCTCATATGACTCCTTCAACCACCCCGCCGCTCTCTTATAGGCCCCTAATCAGCCAGTTCTTAGAAGGCTGAGTTGCCAGTTTGCACTATGTATTTAATTATTCAATATATTATTCATCCAGTTGGGTTAGAAGGCTAAGTTGCCAGATAGCATTAATTATTTATTTAAACCGTATATTAATCAGCCAGTTGGCATAGAAGGCTGAGTTGCCAGATAGCATTATTTATTTAAACCATATATTAATCAGCCAGAGCCAGTTGGCTTAGAAGGCTGAGGATTGCGCTGTTTATTTGCATATATTCCTCCGTCATTTGGCTTTGAAGGCGATTTGCCAGATAGCAATAACCATTTAATTAAAGCATATATTAATCAGCCAGAGCCAGTTGACTTAGAAGGCTGAGTATTGCGCTGTTTAATTACATATATTAATCAGAAAGTTGGCTTAGAAGGCTGAGTTGCCAGATTCGTCATTTATTTATTTATTTAAACCATATATTAATCAACCAGGTGGCTTAGAAGGCTGAGTTGTCAGTTTGCGCTATTTATTTAATTAAAGCATATATTCTGTCTTAATCAGCAGGGTGGCTTAAGCAGCCAGAGGCAGCGGGAGCCATCAGCCAGTTGGCTTAGAAGGCTGACGATTGCGCTGTTTATTTAATTAAAGCATATATTCTGTCTTAATCAGTCAGTAGGCTTAGAAGGCTGAGAATTGCGCCATGTATTTAATTATTTGCATATACTAATCAGCCAGTTGGCTTAGAAGGCTGAGGACTGCGCTGTTTATTTGCATATATTAATCAGCCAGTTGGCTTAGAAGGCTGAGTTGCCAGTTTGCGTTTATTTGCATATATTAATCCTCCAATTCGCTTTTATTAGAAGGCATAATTGGCTGTATATAGAACGAATTAAAAGCATGCATACACTCATCGACTGTACACCCCTATTACCACAAACACACACACACACACACACACACACACACCCGACTGTACGTCCATAAAGCCCCTATTATCACACAGACACACGCACACACACACACCAACACACAAAAAAGCATCCCCAACAATCGTATAGACTTTTAGGAGCTCCAACAGGAGTTGGTGAAATGAGGGCTACGACTTTTGAAAGGAGCTCACCCATCAAAGGCGATGAGGGCTACGACTTTTTAGGAGCTCATCCCATTAGCACAGCAGCGTATCCGATATGAGGGCTATAAGTAAGCGCCCAAACAATTGGTGGTGAAGCCAACTCCTGGTAGACCGTCCCTACATACGACCAATAGACAGACCTATTAAACGATTATTGCAACGCTCGTTCATGTTGTTTATCTCCCTTTCTCAGTTGGTTTATGAGTTGCCAGTTTGCACTTATTTATTTAACATATATTATGCCTTAGAAATCCACCTTAAAAACCAATCAGATAATATAATTGTGTTCAAGGAATAAATAAAATACCAATACATCATTCTGTTTATTTAGACGAATTAATGGATATACATTGGGTATATATATATATATGGTCAAATAATAACATCATGAACGGGAGATATATAATCATACCAAACGGTGCATTATCAATATATTAGTACAGGAAAAATATACATATATATTAAATATATTTTAAATATACGAAGCGTATAATCATATTAGTAGAAGAAAAATATATACAGTTACATTAAATATATTGAAAATATACGAAACGTATAATCATATTAGTACAGGAAATATATATATATATATATATATATATATAAATATATATATATATATATCCTTTATGTTATACGGTGCAAAACGCTAAACTCGCATGTAATAGAGTCTACATCCGCATCGCCATTACTTTGTACGACGTGGTAAAACCATCCAAGCTTCACTTCAACGTTTAACTGATACGGAGGTCTATACTCGACATAAATGGCTTTCATATTATTCAACATTATTTTTGTGCCCACTTTACACCCGGCGGGCAAGTTATCTTTAAACGAACACAGTCAAAAGCACACACAAAAACGTCATCGCTAACCATAACATTAAATACAAGTTTATAAACATGCCTTTCCAATCGGGGGGTTTTCTTGCCGTCCCGTGCTTTTCAATCGTGAACTCTTCTTCACTCTGCATAGCTACATTGGAAATAATCTTCCAAGTCGTAACGACATCTATCCATTATATAGAGGTCCAGCTCTTCAGGTTGAACCGTGTAGGCGGGCTCAGCTCTGTACCGCTCAAGTGCTTTGTACCGAAGTTCAGGGTATTTCGAAGAATCTAAATCTTTTAAATATGCATCCAGATCTAGACCGTTCTCACCCTTCATTCCTACATTCAACAGATCCGTCGATCAGAGCGGTGTATGCGCATTCAAGAACCGTGTCAAAATAATCATATGCGTAACACGACCGTCTAATATAGGCTTCAGCTTACGGAATCCTAAGATTTCAAACATTCTGTCGGGATGAAACGGTTTCGTGTAGGGACAAGAACGTCATTATCAGCTGTGTTCTCCCACATCAGTCGTATATCAATGCATGGTTGTTCGTTATTTACACTCAATGTACAAATAATGGTATATGAGGAGGCGTCACTAATCATCTCTCTTATTGTACCTAAGCCAACAGGTATTCTATAACGGTCCTCTGCCTACCTCTCAACTATCACGAGGATTCTGTTCATCTCCTCAACACTTAAATAAATAACGTTACGTTTACTTGCATGCCTGCAGATCGTTTCATATATATATATTTATATATATATATATATATATAGAGAGAGAGAGAGAGAGAGAGAGAGTCAAAAACTGAGGAACACACACACACACACACACACACTAGTGATTTGAAAGCGCCGTTAGAAATGATAATTATCAGAAAATTCACTCCTCCACCAGACAGGAAGACATCAGCTTTGACTGTTGTGAAGGCCCTGAGGTGCGTTCATTTAAGTCTTTGGCAATATCCCAGGGTGTATCATAACGCTCCGGCTAGGGTAACTATCTGCTGTTGTGTTTCAGTTTACCGCCCCAAATCGAGCGCATAGTGCCGAACTGAATTACCCAGCCTTTACCATGCACTTCACAACTTCTAAGAATCACAAAAGGGACCTTTCTTAGCGACACTTTAAAACTTGGTGCTTCTCTCTTCACACCATGGTCAAGCAGGAGGTCCCCCCTCTAGACCCGGTTTGGTGGAGGAGCGAGTTTTAAAGTATTGACAAGAAAGATCCCCGATTTTATGACTCTTAGAAACTGAGAGGGTGCGAAAGGCTTGGTAATTCATTCCGGTACTGCTGTTTCGAGTTGAGCGGAAAGCTGAAATACAACAGCAGATAGTAACCCTAGCCGGGGCGTAATGATACACCCCGGGATATTGTCAGAGACTTAAATGAACGTACCTCAGGGTCGTCACAACAGTCAAAGTTGATGTCTTCCTGGCCTGGAGGCGGGGTGAATTTTCTGATAATTATCATTTTTAACGGCGCTTTCAAATCACGAGTGTGTGTGTGTGTGTGTGTGTGTGTGTGTTCTTCAGTTTTTGACTCTCTCTCTCTCTCTCTCTCTCTCTCTCTCTCTCTCTCCTCTCTCTCTCTCCTCTATATATATATATATATGTATATAACTCATTCAACTCCATTTGTTGTGTAACCCACAGTGTGCATGGGTTGGTCGGGTGGGTATTTATCGACGTTTAATGGATCTGAAAACATGAAATGATGAGAAGTTATGTTTTAGCTTTAATGTAAAAATGTATTTACTCTGCTTTCTATAAAAATTAACAGTCGTTCTCCGCCACACATGATCGCTAAGTGTAGGAGGGAAATGCTCTCTCGCGCTCTCCACCACACATAGTCATGTACGCCCGGCTCATCTGGTCTAATATGCAGTCTAATTTCTCCATTCTACCCTATCTCAAGAGTTGAAATTTCTTGGTGTTAAACATCCTACTGTTGTCTTCTGTTGTCCTCTCCTCACACCGGAGCCAAGCAGGTGGCCGTCCGTTATAAGGAGTTGCTTGAGCACGAGTCCTCTGAGATATCTACAGGTGATCCCTTGAAAAGAGGCAACAAACTAATACAGACGCAAATAAAAGGTGATGTACAGTTTAAAGACACTTTATTATTCACACCTTGTAAATTAGCAAAGCTACCCAAGGTAATGGGCGTATCCGCTGAAGTTTCAAAAGGATATTTCCCTTACACATTCCACACTAGCGAAACTTTAAATTACGTAGGACTACCTCCACCCAAACATTACTTTAACTGTGAATGTATGAGCACAGACGAGCGTGAAGATTTTGACCGATACTACAACAGTTTTAATGAATGTAATCCTTATAATATAGCTGATGAATGTGACCATTCATGCGTGAATGATGTGCGCGTGTTTAGAGTATGTTTCCAGGCCTTTAGAAGGATGTACATATGCCGTTTCAAATGCGAGCCGGTGCAAATCGCAACCACCATCGCATCATTATGTTTTACGGTGTTCAAGAATAACTTCTGGCCTGGAGACACCTTAGCCATTATCCACAGAAACAACCCCTGCAGTTATGGACACAAGGCTATTTACTGGCTCATACACCTACAGCAGCAGACAGGTGTATACATAAAGCATGCTCGCAACACGGGTGAAGTACCCATTAAAGTTAATGGTCGTGATTTTTGGGTTGATGGTCTAAGTGAAAACCGTGCCACTGGTGAGAAGTCTGTGTACTCCTTTAACGGTTCCTGGTGGCAAGGGTGCCCCCGTCCTGAGTGTGGGATCGTAGGAGATATCCACAGTAGATCGCCAGCCGACAGTCTTGCATGGACCCGCACTCGCGATCAAATTATAGGATCCCAGTTCACTCACAAAGTCTTGTGAGAACATGAGTATGATGCACGGATGGAGACAGACGGACAGTACCGTGAAAAATAAACACGATCAAACGTTCAATGGTGCTGGATCCTCTCAAATGCGGTGATAGCTTGTTCGGAGGGCGTACAAATCCCTTCAAGCTATACTTTCCGCCTACAGAGTGCGTGAAGATCCATTACTACGACTTCTGTTCTTTATACCCCGACGTGATGAAGAACAATCCGTACCCTGTAGGTTGCGCCTGAGAAACTGGTCGGGCCTGACCTACCCACCATGAACGAGTTCTCAAGAAATTTGAACGGGTACTATTTCGGCCTTTCTTTCGTAGACGTACTCCCCCTTCGCGATTTATGGATGCCGATCTTACCCGCCGTTATAGATCACAAGCTAATGTTTCCCTTGTGCGTGAATTGCGCTGAAGAGAACAATGGTGATTGTGAGCAGACAACCCACCAGCGTAAGCTTAGAGATGTATATGCAAGTCCAGAGCTGGATCTAGCTGTTCACCATGGATACAGCATATTGAAGATACATGAGGGGTGGAGGTTTCAGAAGCTACCCAACCTTTTCACGCCATATATAAACGCTTTTTTGAAGGATAAGGTTGAAGCGTCAGGATACCCGCGAGGAGTTGATACCGAAGATGAAAAGTCGGCCTATATTCAACGTTACCGTGACCGTGAATGTATACGGCTTGACCGTTCCCAAATTGTAAAGAGCCCTGGCAAGCCCTTTTGTGCAAAGTTGCGTCTAAACAGTCTTCGGGAAAAATTTGCGCAGAATACCGGCAAAGGGAACGTTCATTTGGCACAAAGTTATAGTGAAGTCTGGGATTACGCCAACGCAACCGATAAAGAGGTCATGTAGATTGTGAATGTAGGTAATACTTACATAATAAAGTACAACAATACCGAGTTGGCCACAGATACCTCACGGTTTACAAACATTCCTGTGGCCAGCTTCACAACAGCCTACGTGCGCGTCAAACTTTGGGGCCTATTGCATTCTCTTGGGCGGAGGATTTTGTATGCCGATAGAGATAGCGTGATATTCACAGCGTGAAAGGGTGAATACATGGCTGCTATTGGGTAGTTCCTCGGAGAGCTAACTGACGAGATCAAGGATGAGTATGGAGACATCGCATACGCAGACTCGTTTGTGAACGGGGCCAAAACCTATGGGGTACGGGTGAGGATAGGGGATGATACGAAGTATATCGTGAAGGCTAAGGGTATCACGCTTAACCAAGCGAATCGGCGGGTCGTCAACTTTGATTCGTTAAAGGAGTTAGTGTGCTTAGAAGATGATGAGGGTGCCCGTCCGCCCCAGCTGACTGTAGGCACCTACAATTTTCGGGCGCAGAAGCTGGGGGGCGTGAAGGAGCTTAGGGGTACAAAAAAGGTGTTCCGTAACACCTATAGGAAACGTTACCAGACGCCTGGTACCTATGATACCGTGCCCTTTGGATATCGTAATCTTTGATATGTCTATTGTTAGCTTATTTATTACACGTATTTGTAAATATTATATATATATATATATATATATATACACCCTGAATATTTTATTAAATAAATCGTGTTTCAACCAGCGTTTTACTTTCGTGTGTGCGTGTGTACAGTAAAAAGTTAAGCCCCACCCACTGTAAGACCGGCAACGTGAGTCATGCCGCAACCTGGGCTTCCTTGCGTGTTCAGTTGACCTCTATATACCCTTGAGCTCAGCCGTGTATTCTCTCGCGTAGAAGAAAAAATAGTAATGACCACCTTTAATATTGCGTGTTCAACATTTATGAAGTGGTATTGAGCAAAGTGCATAGATGTGGTGGATACTGAAAAACTCCCTATTCCCTCCTCCTTTGCCTCTTTTAAGGCTGTATTGAACCGTGCGAAGGACCAAGATATTCAAATACTCTACGTGTATTCTGGCGAGGGGGTTTTAGGCTTTCGTAGCACAGACGATGTATTGAAGTATGTTATAGAGCTAAGCTTTATAAAGGCACACATATACCGCGAGGTAGAAGAAGCAGCACGTTCAGAAGATGAACAACAGTTAATGGTAGTGAGTCTTGTGGATGAGTGGTGTGACAAGCGGTATTATATCATGTTACACCATACCGATCACTCGTACCCTACGGCTGAAAATGTAAATCTTGTCATCATGGACAATCTTAAGTATTTTTACCACTACATTAATAAATATCATGATGAGGTTTGTAGTGAGGTTGTGGGAAATGGGTTGTGTGAGTTTTTAACAGAATTTAGAGACGAGTATCGCCTGTTAAACAAAAAGGATAAATATGAACATATGTTTCTCTCTAATGGCGCACCGGATTGTTAAGATGTTTAGTTTGTGGAAAAGTTGAGTGATAAAACAAATAAAAACGTTATAAAATGTGTTTGTCCAACAGTGTTCGAACAAGCCTGTACACGCTTTAGCAGTGTGACGCGTTCCTGTCCACCCGTGTACCTCACGAGACATACGAGCTCGAACAAACCCATACACTTTTCATCAGCGTGACTCACCCCGCCCCGTTGAGCCGATCCTCCCTCCTGTGACTCAGGCGGAGCATACGAGTTCGAACAAACCCATACGCGTTTCATCAGCATGATTCATTCCTCCCGTCGAGCTGTTCTTTTCTCCTGCGGCTCATAGTCATCTCAGAGCTTGAACCGGGTGGACGTGCGAATACGATTGAACTCCCTTTAAGAAGCATTCTCAACGCTTCCTACTACGTCTCCGTGACGAAGTCATTTCACGTGTTCAGGCGTGAAACCGGCAACATTAACTCTGTGCTTGAAACGATCTGCAGGCATGCAAGTAAACGTAACGTTATTTATTTAAGTGTTGAGGAGATGAACAGAATCTTCGTGATAGTTCAGAGGTGGGCAGAGGACCGTTATAGAATACTTGTTGGCTTAGGTACAATAAGAGAGATGATTAGTGACGCCTCTTTATATACCATTGTTTTTACATTGAGTGTAAATAACGAACGACCATGCAGCTGATAATGATGTTCTTGTCCCTACACGAAACCGTTTCATCCTCGACAGAATGTTTGAAATCGTAGGATTCCGTAAGCTGAAGCCTATATTAGACGGTCGTGCTACGGATATGATTTATTTTGACACGGTTCTTGAATACGCATACACCGCTCTGATCGACGGAGTTGTTGAATGTAGGAATGAAGGGTGAGAACGGTCTAGATCTGGATGCATATTTAAAACGTTTAGATTCTTCGAAATACCCTGAACTTTGGTACAAAGCACTTGAGCGGTACAGAGCTGAGCTCGCCTACACTTTTCACCCTGAAGAGCTGTACCTCTATATAATGGATAGATGTCGTTACGACTTGAAAGATTATTTCCAATGCAAACTGGCAACTCAGCCTTCTAAGCCAGCTGGCTGAGTAATATATGCAAATAAATAGCGCAATCCTCAGCCTTCTAAGCCAACTGGCTGATTAATATGTGGAAATAATTAAATACATGGCGCAATCCTCATCCTTCTAAGCCAACCGGCTGATTAATATATGGAATAATTTAATACGTCGCAATCCTCAGCCTTCTCAGCCAACTGACTGATTAAGACAGAATATATGCTTTTATTAAATAAATAGCGCAAACTGACAACTCAGCCTTCTAAGCCACCTGGTTGATTATTAATATATGGTTTAAATAAATAAATAAATAACGAATCTGGCAACTCAGCCTTCTAAGCCAACTGTCTGATTAATATATGCAATTAAACAACGCAATCCTCAGCCTTCTAAGCCAACTGGCTCAGGCTGATTAATATATGCTTTAATTAAATGGTTATTGCTATCTGGCAACTCTGCCTTCTAAGCCAGATGACGGAGGAATATATGCAAATAAACAGCGCAATCCTCAGCCTTCTAAGCTAACTGGCTCTGGCTGATTAATATATCCTTTAATTAAATGATTACACTGGTCTGCAGCCAAAATGCTTCGGAAATAAAAGTAGTCAATCTTTACTAATTTTGGGTCACTGAATACGAAAATGATACCTAAATTTGCCAACTGGCTCTATTTGTAAAGATATCAGGCAACCCTGCACCCTACTAACTGGACTGCATCTGTTGCGTAATATGTAGATGCCTGTGACACATTGACGCATTGACTCTACTGCACATGCGCGTAGTTATATTTTTTTCTAATAATTTAATGTAAATATATACACATATATACAATAAAATGTAATTTTAAATTTATCTATTACATTATGTATTTGTAAATTATTTATTAAAAAATAGATTGGATCATTTTAACATATTGCTTCCCATAATGTTTTTTATATTAATATAAATGGAATACTAACCTAACTTAATCTTATCTAATTTAAAATTAGTAAAATGCAATGTAATTGCATTAATTTATTAAAACAAAAAAATATATAACTACGCGCATGCGCAGTAAAGTCAAGGCGTCGATGTGTCACAGGCGTCTACATATTACGCCACAGTATCAGTTCATTCGCGGAAGTCATACAGTGCGCCCTTGTCAAACTCTTTTTAGTGTTTGCTTTTGAAACTGAATTTTTTTCAGCCTAATTTGAACAAAGATGCCTCGTAATTGCGTGAACAGTGTAGATAATAGATAACTTCTGTTATGTTTGTGGAGAATTGACTTTTGCATCACAAAAGCGTGCTATAACTGCCGTGATTAGGAAAGCCTATCACCCTTATTTTTGCTGTAAGATTGGAGATCAGGAAAAGAGCTGGGCCGTGGGCCACACATATGCTGCAATACTTGTGCAACAAACCTTCGCCAGTAGTTGAAGTTGAATCTGAAAAGGAAATCTATGCCTTTTGCAGTGCCAATGGTGTGGAGGGAACCAACAGATCATGTCAGCAATTGTTACTTCTGCATGGTACCTCCAGCAGTCAAGAAAGGTATTTGCAAGAAGAAAAAGTGGACTTTACAATATCCGAATATACCCTCTGCTATTCGCCCGGTACCTCACGGTGAAGTATTACCACACACTCTTTCTCCCTGGAGTCAGAGGACGAGTCGAATGAAAGAACCGGCGAAACTTGTGAGCCTTCAACTTCACAAGACCCTGAATTTGTTTATAACTTGACATCTTCTAAACCGCACATGATAACTCAGGATGAATTAAACGACCTTATCAGAGATTTAGAACTGCCACAGAGTAAGGCAGAGCTGTTGGGCTCCAGATTGCAGCAGTGGAATCTCCTCGCTCAAAATGTTAGTGTGTGTAAGTTTCGTGACCGTCAAAAAGATTTTGTCCCATTCTTCACCATGGAAGGTGACCTTGTAGCTTGCAACGACATCGATGGTCTGATGACAGCTCTCAACATTATTCACAATCCTGATGAGTGGCGACTGTTCATTGATTCATCGAAGTTGAGTCTGAAAGCTGTTTTGTTGCATGTTGGCAACGTATTGCCATCAATTTCAGTTGGTCATGCAGTCCACATGAAGGAAACGTATGACAACATGAAGCAACTTTTGAACTGCATAAACTATGACAAACATCAGTGGCAGGTTTGTGGTGACTTGAAAGTTGTTGCTATCGTGCTTGGACTGCAGCCGGGATACACTAAGTATTGCTGTTTTCTGTGTGAGGGATAGTCGGAATAGGACTTCTCATTACATCAAGAAGGATTGGCCACTCCGACACTCATTGGAACCTGGAACAAAAAATGTTCAGTATCTTCTATTTCTAGAATCGAGCAAGATTTTGTTACCACCCTTCCACATCAAACTTGGCGTCATGAAAAATTTTGTTAAAGCTATGGATAAAACGGGGGCAGCTTTTAAGTACCTTGTTGGTAAATTCCCAAAGCTCAGTGAAGCAAAAATCAAGGAGGGTGTATTTGTTGGTCCACAGATCCGCGAGCTTCTTAGAAATGAGGAGTTCGACCGTGTCCTAGGTGGTGAGGGGAAGACAGCGTGGAATGCTTTCCGGTTAGTAGCAACCAATTTTCTCGGAAATACCAAGGCTGACAATTTCAGGGAGCTGGTGGAAAACTTGCTGTTGTCCAATGAAAAAATGGGCTGCAATATGTCTTTAAAGACACATTTCCTCCATTCGCACCTGGAATTTTTTCCGGCCAACTGCGGAGCAGTCAGCGATGAACATGGTGAACGTTTCCACCAGGATATCTTAGCGATGGAGAAACACTACCAAGGGAAATAGAGTCCATTATTGTTAGCAGACTACTGCTGGACAATAACAAGAGATGCTCCAGAAATTGAATACAAGAGACAAGCAAAGAAGCGACGGGTTGGATCAATATAAGTGACTGCATTATACAGGTATGTTACTAATATATGGTATACATATACGCAAAATTTGTAACTTAAATTTCCTTGGAAACTGTAGCCAATCGACTGTTTTTATGGCTATATTTGTTTTCAGCACCCCAAAATCCATAATAGGAAACACATTTTATCTCCGAAGGACAAACTTTTTCAAAATTTGTAGACCAGTGTTATTGCTATCTGGCAACTCGGCCTTCTAAGCCAGATGACGGAAGAATGTATGGTTTAATTAAATAATTATTGCTATCAGCCTTCTAAGCCAGATGACGGAGGAATATATGCAAATAAACAGCGCAATCCTCAGCCTTCTAAGCCAACTGGCTCTGGCTGATTAATATATGCTTTAATTAAATGATTATTGCTATCTGGCAACTCAGCCTTCTAAACCAGATGACGGAAAAATGTATGGTTTAATTAAATAATTATTGCTATCAGCCTTCTAAACCAGATGACGGAGGAATATATGCAAATAAACAGCGCAATCCTCAGCCTTCTAAGCCAACTGGCTCTGGCTTATGAATATATGGTTTAAAAAAATAATTAATGCTATCTGGCAACTCAGCCTTCTAAGCCAACTGGTTGATTAATATACGGTTTAAATAAATAATTAATGCTAGCTGGCAACTCAGCCTTCTAAGCCAACTGGCTGAATAATATATGGAATAATTAAATACATGGCGCAAACTGGCAATTCAGCCTTCTATGCCAACTGGCTGATTAGGGGCCTATAAGAGAGCTGCGGGGTGGCTGAAAGAGTCATATGGGCTTGGCGGTCGCCAAGCAAAGACCCTTCCTCTGGGTCCTCTCCACCTTCCTCTCTCTCTCTCTCTTTCTTCCCCTTTGGGGGGTTAGGCCAAGTTGCATACCCTTTGCAACCCCATTTTTAGGTTGGCAACAAAGGGTTGGCACTTCCCTTTGGGGGGGGGGGTCAGCTTGAGGGATAACTCCAAGTTGCATACCCCTTGCAACCCCACTTTGCCTTGCAACAAAAGGGGATGGGGGTGCCTTGCAAGAAGGGGTTGGCACTCTTGCAACATTATGTAGCATTTGCAACATTCCTGCACTCGTCCATTTTGAGGTCATACTACTATATATATATATATATAATATATATACAGGGGTTAGACAAAATAATATGAACACCCGCCGATTTCACCGGTTATCTTTACGGACTGCTCAGACACAAAGTAAACGGTCAAATGACTGGCAAACCTATTTAAATGCATAACAGAGAGTGTATACATCATGTTATAACCCTCACGTTGTTTTTACAGATCTGAGTGAATTATGAATTAGCAGTTATGAAAGACCTGTCAGACTTCCAAAGAGGATGGCTGGTGCATCAGTGACGAAAACCGCTCAGATGTTTAATGTATCCAGAGGAACTGTCTCTATGGTCATGTCTGCATACCAAAACCAAGGAAAGACAAGCACCGACAAATGCAATAGTGGACGCAAGAAGAAGCTGTGTGATCAAGACCACCGGGTGCTAAAGCGCATTGTGACAAAGAACCATAAGACCACAGCTCCAAAAGTGACTGCAGAGCTTAAACAGCATATTGCAAGCCCGGTATCGACCAGAACTGTACGTCGCGAGCTCCATGGAGCTGGATACCATGGGAGGGCTGCAATTGCCAAACCCTTCCTTTCGCACATCAACATTGAGCGGCGTAGAAAATGGTGTAATGACCATAAGAATTGGTCAATGGACCGGTGGAAGAATGTAGTCTACTCCGACTAATCCTCCTTTACGCTATTTCCATGTTCCGGTCGAGTTTACGTCTGGAGACAGCCTAAAGATGCTTATGACCCCGACTGCCTGACCCCAACCGTTAAGCATGGAGGCGGATCTGTGATGGTTTGGGCAGCAATATCGTGGAATACTCTTGGCCCAGCTGTAGTACTGCATGGTAGGGTTAACGCCCAGGTCTATCTGTCAATATTGGCTGACCAGGTCCATCCCATGGTCCAAATGCTGTTTCCCAATGGCGGCGCCGTCTTCCAGGATGATAATGCACCAATCCACACCGCTGGGGTCGTTAAAAACTGGTTTGAAGAGCATGTTAGTGAAGTAGAACGCTTGGATTGGCCTCCACAATCCCAGGATCTTAACATTATCGAGCATCTGTGGTGTCAGTTGGAGCAGCAGGTCAGAAGCCGATTCCCACCGCCGGCGTCTTTGGAGGAACTGGAGCAGGGTTTGCTCGAAGAATGGTTCAGGATTCCTCTAGCCACTGTCCAAAAGCTGTATGAATCAATTCCCCGACGCATTGCAGCTGTTATTGCCGCTAAAGGAGGACCAACTCCATATTAAGAATAAAAACCGCCATTTATCAAGGTGTTCATATTATTTTGTCTAACCCCTGTATATATATACATAAAATGTTATATGTTGAATTTACATAATATTTTGCATGATACTCTTCCATTTTAAAATCTATCTATACACCTAACCGATCAATCACACTGGTTAGAAGCGAAGATATTTTCATAAGAACACTCCCTGAAACTATATATCGGGTGATTCATAAGTCTGTTACCACTGTAATGTTGAAATATTTTGGGTTTCAGATTGTTGATTTGTGAAAATATGGGGTATGGTCAAGGATAGGGTATATGCAACAAAACCTCGTAATGTCAATGATTTAAAAGAAAGAATTTTCACTGTTAATTTCCAATGTGTAATTGTGTAAAAATAATCTCAAATAAAAAACATCACAGGTTACTGTTGTTTGTAGTTATTTTTTATTCACCATTACAGTGGTAACAGACTTGTGAAACACCCTGTATCTATCTATATATATATATATATATATATATATATATATATATATATATACTGTATATACACATACATATATACATATATATATATATATATATATATATATATATATACACAGTGTATGTATGTATATATATATATATATATATATATATATATATATTAACATATATATATATATATATATATATATATATATATATATTTTCAGGGATTGTTCTTTTAAAAATATCTTTGCTTCTAACCGGTGTGATTGATCGGTTAGTTGTATGTATGGATTTTAAAATGGAAGAGTATCATGCAAAATATTATGTAATTTCAACATATAAAATTTATTTTATTGTATTATACAATTAATTTACAATTTCTTAGGTGATATTCTTTAAATTATAATGTCACGATCATGCAGCTTGGAGAAGTTTTCATTTTTGCAAACCCACCATAGATGGTGGAGGTTGACGATGTTATAATTCAACTCTAAAAATATCTGAAACTTATTGAAAATGGTCGACACTAAATTGAATGTGCATATAGTAAATAGATGCAATTTACTATTGAAAGTGATGTGGGTTCTTCCAAAAACATTACAAGTTTTTTAATTTCTCTAAAAATGAAGCAGTTTCTAAAAGCTGAACGCCTATTCGCGGAAGAGCAACGAAGAATTTTGATGTGGCATGGTGTAGTATTAATATGTAATAATCAAATTATGAAAACCCTCGAAATACCCTCGACCATCGAAAGGAAAGAAACAGGAATAAAAATAAAAATAAATAAATAAAGAATTTGTGTGGGTATTTCTTCTTACGCTAATTAAGGAATAGCATGGAGATGGGTCCAAATTCTCACTTAATCTGTAATTTGTGCAATTAGTAACAACGGAAAACCTAGCGATTAGATGTGATTTCTGCTAACGATTAAACGACTTTAATTGCATGAATTGGAATGATAGGGAAATAACTCTTGTCTCGAACGCGCATGTACACAGACCGTAAATTCTTTCGCGGTCTTTAAAGAAATGGAGATAGCAGACTCGAAAGTTACAAAAAAGAATGAAATAATGGGGACACATGGGTCCGGAATGGTCCCAACGAAAAACAGGGTGGATGAGAGAGAAGACGAAATAACGAATAACAGCATAATAACGAACAACAATTTAATAACAAATAACGATATAAACAATATAATACGGAAGGAAGACATAGATGAAACGAAAGAAATAAGTAAAAGTTGCGAAGTAGACAAACGGTCCAACGAGCGAAATGATAAAATATAATAATTAAAAAGTAGAAAATAAACAGCAAAAAAAAATAATGATAATGCCAAAACTAAGAACTTGGAAAATAAGAAAGAAAGCAGAAGCGTAGAAAATATCGTATGCAAATACTACGCGAAAGGAAACTGCAGATATCGGGATGGGCAATGCATATATGCACATCCCACATTATGCAAAATGCATTACACAAGTGGATACTGCAAGTTTGATAAGAAATGCATGTTCCACCATCTTACGGTCTGCAACACTTATGAAAGATATGGGAGTTGCAAATACGAAAAAAAATGCTGATACCATCACCCTCAAAACAACCCAACGAGGGAACAGAGAAAACGAACATCAAAGAAGAGCGGCAATTTTTTATACGCAGCCAACACATTTCAGCTGCTAAATACTCTCCAGCAATTACAAAACCAGCTGACAAATATAAATATAGAAATCCGAGACCACAAGGCAACGAAACCAGCACCCCCATTGGAAAACAAATCGGAACCACCTGTATGCGATAAAGAAAAAAAATAAAAATAATCCTAGCCAACATACAGGGCCTTAAATCAAACCATTCCACGAACAAAGTTGTATACCTGAAAGGAATCATGCAAGAAGCCGGAGCAGACTTTGCATGCCTCAAGGAAACTCATCTAAAGGACTGCCAGGCGAACTGTGAAAATTGTGTGTCCTGTATTGACAAAAAAGAAATACAAATTGACAACTATAACATCCTCCGAGCCGACAGAACAGTGAGACGTAAAGGAGGATGTGCTACTTGCACACGCGAAAAGCACATAGCAGAAATGGCTATAAGTACCTCAAACAACTACGTAGAATGTGTAGCAGCAAAAATTAAAAAATTAAATATGGTACTAATTGTAATGTACAGACCCCCCAAACATGCCAACCTAAAAATTTTCAGACTTCATTACAGAGGTAAGAAACTTAGTAAAAGATCTATACTCTCCAACCCCAAATATTTTTCTCTATGGTGATTTTAATTTCCCATTCATGAAATATAAAAGGATAGAAAAAAATATATGTATATATCAGGACAAGGGGGGTACACGAGAAGAACAGGAGCAGGTAAAAATGCTGCTAGCTTTAGCTGATGAATTTATGTTAACGCAAGAAATAACAGAAAATACAAGAAAAAACAACTGCCTAGATTTGGTATTCACAAACAACAGTAATCTAATTGATAATGTAGAAATATCCCCAACTATGATATCAGACCACAACATCATTGAAATAACAACTAATATAAAGGCAACAGGAAAGGAAAGAACACGCACGACAGGAACAAGCAAATTCGAAATTTTTAATTTTCACTCCAAAACTATAAACTAGGAAGATGTGACATCCAGCATGGAAGTAATAGATTGAAAAACCATTTTCGAGGCCAAGACAACGGAAGAGATGCTAATGACGTTAGAGGAGAAGACGTTAGAAATTGTAGAAAAACATGTCCAAAAGATACAACAAAGAGGAAAGAGAAGCAGGTTCGAAAGACAAAAGAGGGCATTGTTCCGAAAGAGAAAAAGAGTGACTGCAAAATTAAGTAATTGTAAAGATATCAGAAAAATATTAAATGATAAACTACAAAGTATCGATGTCGTCATACAGGAACTAATCGAGAAGCATACAGAAAAAGAAGACGATGACGCTATAGAAGCGATAAAGGCTAACTCAAAGTACTTCTATAATTTCGCAAAAAGAAAGTCGAAAAACCATGCGACTATCAGACCTTTAAAAAATGAGAACAGTGATTTATCTGAAGATCCAACAGAAGTATCTGAAATATTAAAAGCTCAGTATGAATCATCTTTCAGTATTCCAAAAACTGACAAATTGATATGCGATAGAAACGCGTTCTTTGAAGAAGAATCACAATTGGAAAGTATAACGGATTTCGACTTTACGACGGATGATATTACACAAGCCATAGGTAAACTAAAAACACACTCAGCGGCAGGACCGGATAAATGGAATGCTACATTGATCAAAAACTGCAAGAATGCAATCGCTGAGCCCCTATACTGGATATGGAGACGATCATTAGACACGGGAGAAATACCGGGCATCCTGAAGAGCGCGAACATAGTCCCAATATATAAAGGAGGAGATCGATCCGAGGCCAAAAACTATAGGCCAGTGTCGCTTACATCTCATCTCACTAAAAAATTTGGAAGAATAGTTAGACAGAAAATCTATGACTCTTTGGAAACTCAGAAAAAATTCAATAATGACCAACACGGGTTTCGGTCAGGCAGATCATGCCTATCACAACTAATGGAACACTACAACAACATTATTGATTCACTTGGATGTAATGAAAACTATGATGTACTATACACAGACTTTGCTGAAGCGTTCGACAAGTGTGACCACGGAATCATAATACATAAACTGAAACATATAGGAATAACAGGAAAAGTAGGGAAATGGATATATAATTTCCTTAGTGAGCGGAGGCAAGTCGTTACAGTACAAGGAGTATCTTCATCAGAATCAGAGGTCCTCAGCTCGGTATCACAAGGAACAGTATTAGCTCCACTACTCTTCATAATCATGCTAACTGACATAGATGAGGACGTTACCAGAGACAGCACAGTAACATCCTGTGCGGATGACACAAAGATCAGTAGAAAAATAAGAAACCCAGAAGACATAGGATCTCTACAAACCGACATAAACAAAATCTACAAGTGAACGGAAGACAACAATATGAAGTTTAACACCGAGAAATTTCAGCTATTTCGGTACGAAAAAAGAGAAGAACTAAAATCCATGGAATATTATACCCCAAATGGACAGGAAATTTAGAGAAATTCCAGAGCAAAAGATTTAGGGGTTGTAATGACAGATGATGCGAAATTTGAAACACAAAATAAGATAGCAGTAAACAGAGCAAAGAGAATAACGGGTCAGATATTGAGAACCTTTAAATGAAGGAATAGGAATGTAATGATTCCTCTACTGAAAACCCTGATAATATCCAAATTGGAATACTGCTCGGTCCTAACATCCCCATATAAAAAAGAAGACATTAGACAGCTGGAGGGGATCCACACAAGCTTCACAGCCAAGATCAATGGGTGCAAAGAACTAAATTACTGGGAAAGGTTACAAGAACTAGACCTATATTTACTGAAAAGGAGAAGAGAGAGATACACCATTATTTACACTTGGAAAATAATGGAGAAACTAGTCACTAATCTTACTCTGAATCCCATAACTCCCCAAACAACGGTGGAAAGTATAAATGGTAGACTGTGTCCTATTCCCAAATTGAAGGCGAGACGGGGATCATCCTTAACCCTGAAAGAAAATAGTTTTATAGTGAGAGGACCAAAACTGTTTAATCAGTTGCCCAAAGACCTAAGAAACACGAAGGGAGTTGCAGTGGAAATCTTCAAAAGAAGACTAGACGCCTGGCTCAGAACAATCCCCGATGAGCCGGGTGTACCTGGCTATGTGAGGTGGAGAGCGCAAGAATCCAACTCACTACTTCACCAGGCCAACTCGAGAGGAGGGGCGACATGCTTGACCTTCGCGAAATGAGAAATCATCGCGCGGAACCTTTGTAAGGTTGTAAGGTAAGGTTAAGGTTGAGCCTAAATATAGACCGAGATTTTGTAGATAACTGAGTCATACAACAGTTCTCATCATGATGAACTTGATATGTGTTAAATGAAATAGAATTTTCGCGAATGACAGTGTTTTAACGTAGCATGGTGCAGTAGTTATAGGTGCTAATTAAACTAACGACTTAAATATAGCCCAAGATTTGTAGATAAATATCACGTTCAATAAGATCATTACAATGAATTTGAAATGCTTAAATAAAATAGAATTATCACGAATGACAATATATATATATATATATATATATATATATATATATATATATATATAATATATTAGGAGAAATCCAATGACAAGGAGGAATGTAAATGCCATGAAAAGTCTTCTTTAATGCGCAACGTTTCGAGCAATACGCTCATCATCAGGCTAGATAATAACAATATGAAATTAGAATCAATAAATAAATGTGAACAAGACAAAATAATTTCTATAAAACCTATTCAATAAAAGCAAATTTTAAAAAGACTAAAAGAAGACGGTTAAATTCAAAGTTATAAAAAATTTACATATAAAATTACAAGAAATTTAAAAGCTATTTTTAAATTACATATAGTAAATTTGAAATTAGTACACTGGAATAATTAACACTAATACAATGGAATAATTAACACTACGAACCTTTCAATGCTGGTTCCGAGGCACGAGTAATTTAAAACAAAACAAAACAGGAAACAAGCTATGGGTTGGGCGGTTGGAGTTATAAGTTAGGGGAGGGGGGATTATAAAAAATTGGGGAGGGGGGAGGGGAGTTGGGGAGCGGGTTTATAAAAAATTTAGAGGGACAGCTGAGGAATCCACGTTTAGAGAAGGGGTCAATGTTTTAATATAAAGAGATTCCAAAATTCTAAGTGAGTTAGGACAAGAATTACAACCGAGAATTTTAAAATTATCTAAAGTGACATCAGTTTTACATTTTATACTGTGTTCCCGAATACTGGAGGCTTCTTTTTTATTTAAAATTTTACCTGTTCGGCAACTTATTCCCATATGCGAATAAAATCTAGTCCTGAGGGAGCGCACGGTGCTGCCAATGTAAGTACCAAGGAGACACCTTGGGCAGGTAAATAAATATACAACACCGCTACGCAACGAATCAGGAGTTCGATCCTTCGCTGAGAAAAAGCTACCTAAAGACATTTTGTTAATAAATATAATGCGAAAATCAGTATGATAAAAAATTTTCTTAACAACTTTGTAAATTTAAGTTTAAATTCTTTATTCATGGGACCCATTTCAAGTACCAGGAAATATTTTATATCTTTAGGCACTGAAATACAGGAAAGTTGAGGGCTATAAACATTATTTAAGAAAGATCTTATTAGTTTATCTACATATTGAACAGGAAAACTATTATTGGTAAAATATGATCTTAAATTATTAAATTCATCGTTTAGTAAGGTAAAACTAGAGGTCAAATTATATCCTCTGAACAAGAGAGTTTTAATACACGACATCTTATAGTTAAAATCAGTAAAACTAAAGAAATTCATGCCCAAACCAGTAAAAGTGGGTTTCCTGTAAACTGATGTAGTAATAGAATCACCTTTTTTCGAAATTAAAAGATCTAAAAAGGGAAGGGAGACATTTTTCTCAGTTTCCATTGTATAAGTTATATTGGGGTGCAGAGAATTTAAGAAGTTAAAAAATTGTTGCGCTTGTACAGCATTATCAAAAACAGCTATCGAGTCATCAACGAAGCGTCGATAGAAAATTGGTTTACAATGGGTGGGAGATTGTCTAAAAATTACACTTTCTAAATGAGTCATAAAAAAATCAGCTGATAGAGGTCCGACGGGTGATCCCATCCCAACACCATCAATTTGTTGGTAAACCTTATTATTGAAAGTAAAATAACATTGCTCAAAAACCAATTCTAAAAGTTCCTTAAAATAAGACCATGAAAAACCATGAAAACTATCATCAGAGCTAAAAACCCTATCTAAAATAATGGCAATAGTTTCTGATACAGGTACATTCGTGAAAAGCGACTTTACATCAAAACTAACAAAAAACTTTTTTGAATCGAAATTCTTACTAAGAAGATCTTTTTGAAATTCATAAGAGTTATTTATAGTATAAGCATTTTTCGCAAAAGGTGACAGGAGACCAACAACAAATTTTGACAATTGAAAGGTAGGTAAGTTATACGAAGCTAAAATAGGACGGAGAGCTGTTCCAACTTTATGGATTTTAGGCAAACAGTATAATTGAGCAAGATCAGAACCAGATACGAACAACTGAGAGTAAGTATCATTTTTTATTATCTTTAAAGACTTTAATCGTGACAAAAATCTATTAACTTGGTCTTCCAACCTTAAAATGACTTTATTGACGGGTTCAAGAATTTGTTTGAATTTGCTAACATCACTTAGGATTTCATTAGTTTTATTTATGTAATCAGATTTATTCAAAATAACAACTCCGTTGCCCTTGTCCGGTCTAGTCACAACAATATATATATATATATATATATATATATATATACAGGGTGTCCTATAAGTCCAGCATCATAGGAGAAATTCATATTTTTCTTATGCTCGGGATGCCAATTGCCCGTTCACCATTCTGTTCAGTGACGAGGCTTTTTTTATGGAAATGGTGAGGTAAATCGACAGAACACCCGCTACTGGTCTCAAAACAACCCTCACTGGTATACCTCTTCAAAGGAATAAGGTGCATCTCGGGTGATGGTATGGTGTGGCATTTGGAAGGATCGCATCATAGGCCCCCTCTTTTTCGATGAACATGTCACTGGAGGCACCTACCTACATATGCTCAAGGAAAAAGCATTTCCCATTGTCTTGAACGAAGAAGGAAATTTCCCAACATGGTTCCAGCAAGACGGCGCTCCTGCACATTACAGCACCCAAGTAAGGGAATACCTGTGCCAACAATTCCCTGGTCATTGGATAGGACGTCGAGGGCCTGTGGAATGAATAGCCAGCTAGAAGCCCGGATCTCATGCCACTAGATTTTTATCTCTGGGGCCACTTGAAAGCGCTGCTATACGCAGAGAACATTAGGAGTGTTGAACATTTGCGGCAGCGCATTATTGGGGCATGTAACACCATTACTCCTGACATCATTCACCGTGTGCTTGCTGAGTGGGTATCACGTCTGAATTTGTGTACTGAAAACAATGGTGGACATATTGAGCACGTTCTGTAAATAAAAGCTTTTGTTTTGCCTCTTTTTATTATTTTTCCTATGATGCCGGACTTATGGGACACCCTGTATATATATATATATATATATATATATATATACACTCGTGTATATGTATATATAGGTAAATTAAAATTTTTCTAATAGACGGTTGTAACACGGTTGCAGTTATACAGGGAATTTAAAAACAGAAGTGTTTTTATAATGCGGATATGCGAGACCATTAAACACGAAATATAATATTTAAATTTTTTTATCATGTTAACTGTTAATCACTGCTTTTTCAGGGGAGGTTTTCAAGAACATCTTACTCTAGAAGTCCTATTCCAGAATATTTCTTGTGCATGAATAGTACGATTCGGTGGTGCATTGGTTAGCATCGCTGACTACGAATCCCTGTGTTCGACCCCGGCGGCAGCAGGGGCCGCACGACAATCCCAACTGTTCACCCACCCACGCAATAAAATTGGTTGGTAGATAAACAGGTACCCTGGGTAGACTAGTGGCTAACACAACGGAATGATCGTGGGGTGGTTTGGATTCCGCGTTAATCTGTAGATATAAGGTTGAGTGAAAAGTTTGACCGTCAGAATGAACAATTCGGACGGTAGGTAATCCAAGCATAATGAAGGATACATATATATATATATATATATGTTAGGGTGGTTCCAAAAAATGAAATTCAGCAAAATATAACGACCAACCCGCTATCAGGTGCCATTAGGTATAGAAACGTTACAGTAAAAGTATTTTTGAGATCAAACTATATTTAGGACTTGCACATGCCAATCAGAGTTTGGAATTTTCCAGTAAATATATAATATATGGTATCATAAAATGTGTCCAAAAAAAATGAATCACAAACATCTATTATTATGTTGAACGAGACCTCTTGTCTTGATGGCTCCACTCTTCGTTGGTGCAGAGAACATATTCCGATGACCCTCAACGACCTGTAGAAGAAACTGTTTTTGTTCCTCATTGCGTGCGATTGAAGCATTGAATTCATGTATCAGTGCAACGCCACGTTCTGCAAGGTCATTTACTACCTTCACTGAGTGAGCAACCTACGACTCTTCCGATACGACTCCTGGTTTCCCCATTCGCTGGGGTCGTGCTCCAAGAACTTCTGAGACACACGGAGAATTTCGAAGAAATTCATCGTTGATTTCGTGATGAAGTCATGCATCTCCATTGATGCTGGCTCAAGGAATGGCGCAATGCGTTTCCGAGGATTCGCAGATCCGTCCTTCTCTTTGATGGCTGACACCATCATTCGTTTCTCCTCTGCTGACACTTCTTCATCAAAGAAACTAAAGCCCACCAGTAGTTCGGAAAGATACCACAGATGGTTGCCAAATGCCTTACTCGCTGCCATTCCAACGACTTTGTTTGGATATACAGACAGCGCACGTAGCAGGGCGAGATCATTCTTTGGAGCTTCTGTTGACGATGTAGTCTGGAACTAGTATCTAACGTAAATCGAAGTAACAAAGAGACACATTTCGTTTAGATGATGCCAAATTTTCTCGTTGTAAGATGGTCCACGGGACTTTCGTGACCAAGTTGTCCCCGGCTGTTGTGGGCTGTACTGGTTGCGGAAGAGCCACATCTTGATAGAGTAGATAGCCCTGGCCATCCAGCGAGCACGATGAATAGCTCCAGGATACCGAAAATGTATTCCGCGTGGAGGAACAGCTCCCAAGAAAATGATTGCGAGCTCCAGCAGCTCCAGCAGCTCACGATAATCATCTCTGGGTTGTGATTTCTTCAACTGATCAACCGCAAATTCATTGACTTCATCTTTCCATGGGGCGATCACAGATGCTGTGCTCTCGTCACTTATCGCTGTAGAGAAGGATGTTTTATCCAGTTTAGGCCAAATGTCTCGGAAATGCCCGAAGATCTCCATGTTGGGAGACTTTGAAACATCGTGAAGGCTGAAAACTTTTTCCAACATGATTTCGGCGACGTGATGGCGACAAGCCACGTTCAACAGTTCACGGCCAATCTCAGACTCTAACCTGATACATACTCCACCTTTCATTCCAGTTTTGAGGCTGTGGTATCAAAACATATACTTTTGATGCTGTTCTGCAATCCCCACTCATCTATGGTCTCAACAATTGCCTGCGACATAGTAACTGCACGTGCGTCTTGAAGTTTTGGGACTGAGAGCAGCTTTACCACATTATGTCCAGACACCAAAATCTGGAGCCTGTCAGTTTGCTCTCGAACAGGTCCAGTGAGGTCATCCATGATCTTCCCATCCCAGTGCAGGATCAGTGGCACATTAGGGTCAAAAGCGGCTTTGATTTCGGCAGTGAAAGCCTCTCTGTGTTTCATTCTTGCTTGTCGAATAGCGCTGGTGCTGATGACGAGCTGTTCCACGTGCGGACGGAATTGACTCGTAGAAGCCATTGCCGAAAATATGAGCAGCATTTCGATTGCTAGTTTTAGTCCGGTCGAGTGCTGCAGCTACCTCAGGAGTCACCACTGGTATCGTGCCTCGCAGTCGTGGAGTTTTGGGCATGGGCGGTACGATGAATTCAGTCTCTGGGTCAGATGGGTCAGAAGGCGAGTCATCTAATACAGCGACTTCAGTTGCCACTGCCACTTCTGACTTGGCTTTCAATGTTCGATTTTCCGCAGAAACCTTCCTCTTCATCACACGTTTTTCATGGAGAGCTAATGTTTGATCGAGTCCTCCTATCGTACCTTTGCGACCCTTCTCCCGTTGGGCTTTCAAGAACGGCCGGTCCTCCTCAAATGTTATGATAGACATTGCCTCACGGTGGGCAATGTCGAACAAATCATCCAGCCTTTCTCTGAACATCCGTTGGTTCACCAGGTTCTTCGCCGACGTGCAATTTATTAGTTTCTTTAGCCTTTGCCATTCATCATGGAGCTTTCTGATATGTTCTACCACGTGATTGGGAGCCTTCGTTGGAATTTTAGCTCTTTCCCAGATTTGAAGTAGAAGTTCAGAAGTCTTTGCAATGCTCACTTTTAGGCTCATTTGTTCGCAGTTATGGTAATGGAAAAGCACCCTCAGCACTTCTCCATGAGATGGAAGTTTGGAGCACTTGAAAAAAATTTCCGCCAATCCAACAAGCAGGATTGCAGTTTTTGAGCGCGTTACTTTAGCAAGTGCCATTGTCGCTGTGATCTGAAAAAGAGAAATAAAGATAACATTAGGATAACATATAGATTAGACACTATAAACACTGTTAAACAGTATATATAAATGCCCATCATTACACAGCAAAGCATTTTAAAGAGATTTATTAAAATTTAAAAATTGATGAAAATCACCTGAAAATCATAAAACACCAAAATTTATATCAGCTTGTGCAACCCCTAAATATTGTCTGATTCAAACAATACTTTAGATATGGAGTTTCTATCGCAATTGGCACCAAATGACGGGTTGGAGGAGAAAAATAATAAAAATTAAAATTCTCCATTATTGATGGAACCACTCTAATAACTTATATATCCTTCATTATCCTTGGATTAGCTACCATCCAATTAGCTACGTTCGTTCAATTAGCTCCCTTCGTCAGAATGTACAATTCGGACGGTAGCTAGTCCAAGGTTATATATATATATTTATATATACTTATTTTTCATTAACCTTGGATTAGCTACCGTCCGAATTGTTCATTCTGACGAAGGTCAAGCTTGTCACTCAACCTTGTATCTACAGCTTAACACGGAATTCGAACCACCCCACGATCATTCCGCTCTGTTAGCCACTAGTCTACCCAGGGTACCTGTTTATCTACAAACAAATTTTATTGTGTGGATGGGTGAACAGTTGGGTTTGTCGCCGCGCGCCCCCTGCCGCTGCCTGGGTCGACCACGGGGATTCGTAGTGAGCGATGCTAACCGATGCACCACCGAATCGTATTATTCATGCACAACGAATATTCTGGAATTGAACTTCTAGAGTAAGATGTCCCTGAAAACCTACTCTGAGAAAACAGTGATTAACAGTTAACATGCTAAAAGTTTAAACACACACAGAAAACTGGTAAAGGGAGTGAAGTATTAACAAAACTGCTGTAGAGTTCGCATAAAGATGAGCTTTTCGACTGGATTATGGGTTTAAATACCCTTCATCTCTCTAGATTTCACCATAATTTCAATTCGATGTGTGCGATTCCTTGCAGTGCGTATTTTGCGTAATGGCTAGCAGCAGATTTCTTAGCTTGTTAATGAGTAAAACCTTATTGGATTTATATTTGTATCCAGTTATCTTTGCAGCGATGATGTTTAGGGTTTTTTCCTCAATGTACACAAAAGCATGTACAGCAACTTATATTCCATGAGTTCTGAAACGTATTATAATGTTATGCAAATTTTGCATTCCTTTTCCTATTTGCATATTTACGGCCAGCTGTTGGAAAATGTGGAGGTAATTATTCGTTTTTTGACCCAGTCTCTTTTTATAATGAGAGCAAACTTTTCTGGTCAATTTTGAGGTGTTCTGCACGAATCTGCCATCCGTTTCCTGTGCAAATGCGTAGTTTTCGAGATATCGTCATCTTGAAAACTACGCATTTGAACAGGAAACGGATGGCAGTTTCGTACAAAACACCAAAATTAACCAGAAAAGTTTGCACTCGTCATTTTCGTTTAAACTAACGAATTTAAACGAAAATATCATGACTTAACCTAACCAATCATCAAGGGCGTACAGTTGACCTAACCGGTGTCACGTACTGAACTGTCCGCAAAACATTAGGACCGATCAATTTGTGATGCATGATCTTTACGGGGGCTCTGCCCCCGTACCCCCGAGACCTAAATTATACAAATAATAATGTAATAACATGTGCCAACCTTGCATGGGTAGTCCGCTAAATTTCGCGTGCCCTTAAACTGAAATGACACGTTTATTTTTAGGATTTTTTTTACGGCACCTAAAGACCTTCTGGTCTTTTCTTAAAATACAAGCACTATTGCATTTAGGGCAGGTCACGGATGTCTTAATTATTCCGTGATTGAAAAAAAGGTCAAAACTCTTGTCTTCATCGAGGGCAACATGGCGGATCACGTCTTCAAAATCAAATATGCATAACTGACACGTCATACTTCAAGTCACAAAAAATCCAAACTGAACAGACAAACCATTGCTAAAAATAATTTACTTGTAAAACAGGACAAATTGAATTACGCAGAAGTAGCCAGAATCACCAAAAATAAGAAATATTCACCAAATAGTCGATATATATATATATATATATATATATATATATATATATATATATATATATATATATATATATATATATATATATTGAAAAAATACCAAAAATAGGAAATATATTTTAATAAAAAAACACATTTTATACAAATTTGCACAAGATAATATATATATTTTTATTCAGTTTTGATTGGTTATTCAATATATATTGCTGTTATAGCTGGGTGTGACTGGGTCAAAAAACGAATAATAACCAATGTGGATTAATAAGCTCTTGAAAAGAAATTATATTATTCAACGCTGTTAGTCCTCATTGCTTACAAGTAATGTTTTAAATTTATAGAATGAACACAAACATTTAATTTAGAATCTCCCACTAAACCAAATACCGTTTTCTGTATTGTAAATGTGTGTAGAAAATGGGTTTTGTGTCACTTCGGGTAACGCTGCTAAATTGAATCTGATGGTTCTATCATTATTAATCAAATATAAATCTTACATATTTCGACCGTTTCAAAACAAACACATGTTTATAGAGATTATAGTCTTCATTTTGATTCTGTGGGAATATTATATTTCGTGTTTAATGGTCTATACATATCCGCATTATAAAAACGCTTCTGTTTATAAATTTCCCGTATAACTGGATCCGTGTTACAACCGTCTATTTGGAAACTGTTAATTTAACTACTTGACAAAAAAAAATTGTTTTCTAAATTTTCGAGTAAAAATATTTATTTAAAAATATATTCTTCATTATTACAGTACTTTGAAATGAATTTTTTGTTTGATGCGCACTAGCTTTGAATATATAATAATAAAAATAATAAAAATAACAATAGGTGAGTAGATGATTTAGGGTCACTGCCTAATTATGGTAACAGTTATTATTGTTACCATAATTAGGCAGTGACCCTAAATCATCTACTCAGATATTATTATCATTATTATTATTTTAATATTTCTCGTTATAGATAGAGCGCTAGAGAAAATTACATATGGTTAAAATCATTTATTATTAATTAGTTTGGGAAATAATTTTCGAGTACATTTAACTGGCAAGATTGCAGACCGAGTTACCAATTGTGTTTTTCTTACTTAATGTGCGTAGAAGAATTGTACAATTATTTTGAATGAGTTTAGTAAAGGTATATATAAATATATAATTATGAACTAATAATAATAATAATATTTAAGCGGGTAATTGAAGGTGAATTACAGGTATAGTGGTGAAGCGCTTATATGTCAACCTTTTCCGTATAATAGTGCAGAAAAAATTATTTTTAATCAGAAAAGACAAAAGTTATCCCTATAATGAAAATAAAACGTGATTTACTTTAATTTCATTTAATATTTTTTATTTAGTTTCATATAATACAAATATTAATTCTGAATTTGAATACGAAATAAACTTTTATTAGCCTGTTTTTTGCTTTTCTTAATTACTGTAGTTAAGCTAGAAAAGAAATACATTACACCCGTATGTTTATATGGGATAATGCCAAATAAAAATGACCATCGGCATCTAAAAAGCTTTATTGTTTTGTTGTATAGTGTTTTTGTAGGACTTTCGTGGGTAAGATAAGATTTTATCTTAAGTTTTTTCTCTCTGTTGCATGATTAATGCCGCTCCACTGCACGTGTAAATAACTCTTCCTTGAATGTAGCTAGAAGTGATGTGAATTAAGATAAAACTAACGGGACCCACGAAACCGGAAACGGCGAGTTTTGGAACGCTGGTGGAACGCTGCGTAAAAAAAGAGCCATGAATTTTATTTTCCTACTCAACTCAACCTACCATTAGTTTAGGTTAACCTATCTCCAGCCTCAATTACAGAGAATGTTTGTTTGTTCGTTTGTTTGTTTTTCTTTTTGGTTTTGTTTTTACTTTTTCTCTTTGTTTTTCTTTTTGTTTTTGTTTTTCTTTTTATTTTCCTTTTTTCTTATTGTTTTTATTTTGTGTTTTTCTTTTTCGTTTTTCTTTTAAACCTAAAAATATCTCTCATGAAGGACCATGAAACCTCATAAAGGAAGGTGAGGAACCCAAGGTGGAGCGGGATCCGCGATCCCTCATGAAAGACGGTGAGGAACCCAAAGAGGAAATTTTCATAGCGATCCAATTTCCTCGGACCATTTGCCATCATACTACTCCCCTCCCAAAAAAAGAGATGAAACTAAGACACGTTCTGAAACAAGTAATAATAGTAAAAATAAAAAACCTACCCACTGCTAAGACTACAAAAATGATGATAATGATAATGACAATAATATTGGCAGGAGACAAATCTCCCAATCTAAAAACTAATTAAACACTAAATTAAAAAAAAATTCTTTAATAAAGAAATAACAGTGATACGGTTAAGGAGACGAGAAATAATAAAAATAGTAATAACATCTTCATAAAAAATAAAAAGTATGTGTACTGGGATGATTAATGCAGGAGCTAAATGGCGCCAAAGACACGCTTTCATACCAAGAGGTTCACAGTCTAGAAGATAAAAAGTAGGACTGATAAATAGCTTGGACAATTGGATTCTCTGAGTTTTTAATTCTTCGCATTGGACTATATTGGGCACGTTTTCTTACCTCAGGAAGGCTCGGAACGTTGCGGTCTGCCTTTTTTATAATTAACCCAGTTACTATCCATAAATATTAGTGTAGAAAGTACGAAAAAAAGCGTCTTTATCTTCGCTTGGTCAGAATTTAAAGTTCTTTATAATCATGTTTGCCTTAGCACAGTAACTTTGATATTGTTTCCTCAAGTCTGAAGCTTCATTCAAGTTGCTGGTGATAGTTTCATCCAGATATTTAAATTCTTGTACCTGCTCTATTGGTACATCTCTCAATTTTAACATAATATCAACTCTTTAGTTTGAGCTTATGGGTTAGAATTGTACAACCTTAGTTTTAGTAATATTCAAATTATTTTCATGGTTCTGTGAATACGATTCACAAATTTTTATAGTATGATCCAGACCTTTCACCGAAGCGTTTATTAACACCATATCATCGGCATAGACCAAGTTATTTATCCTCATGTCATCTATACAGCATCCCACCCTTGCCTCATTAAGAGAAGCAATTAATCCATCAGTATGTTTACAGGGTGTTCTAAAATTACCAAGTAAACTTTATATGTCTAGAGATCAGCAGTTGGACATTGTGAACAATGTGTTCAAGTTGAAAGGAGACACGTTGAACATCTAAAATAAACAATTTGTTTTTCATATTGTTGCTGTATTTGAAATAAAATTGTTAAATATCGCATAACTTTTGTTAAGATATTGCGTTCATATAAAATTTAGCGAGGTGATTTTAGAACATCCTGTATATTAAACAGCAGAGGGGAGAGTACAGAACCTTGTTTAACTCCGCATGAGGACCCAAAATATTCAGACAATACACTGTCCCACCTAACAGTAAAAATTTGGTGCGTGTGCCAAAATTTCAAAAAATTTAAAACATATGGTGGAACATTCCTGTCTTCTAATTTATTAAAGAGAATATTGTGATTCATTCTGTCATATGCTTTGCTTACATCCAAAAATAAGTATAAATAGTTGAATTACTGACAGTATATCTAAATACAATCTATTTCAAGACATAAATACACAGGTCAGTTGAAAGGGACCTTTTAAAACCAAACTGGTTAGGAGACGTCCATAAAACTCATTTAGTTTACGTAACAAAAGTTTTTCAAGTAGTTTTCAGAAACAGGAGACAACAGTAATAGGCATTAGTTATCTCTAAATAGAATATCCCCATATTTATTTTTGACATGGGGCGTGATATAAATCGTCGTAAGCTCTGCAGGAATATAACTGTGAACATTCAGGGCTAAGAATAGTAATGAGATAGGAAGTCTGATCATATCATTAGCATACTTAAATGCTCATTCGACAGGTCATCTATCCCTGGTGAGTAGGGCGTCCATAATTTCACTTTTTTAAATTTTTAATGGTCCAACATGCTAATGTTAAGGGCATTGGTGCAAGAAACAACATGGTTACCAGTTTTTGGAGTTCCGGTAATATCAGCCCCCCCCCCACCCCCAATTTATATTCCATAGTAAAAAACTGAGTAAAAACGACATCTTTTAAACATTTTTTTAAGATTAATCATATTTAATCTTAAATAAAAGCATACATATTGCATATCAATTTATTCAGAAATCAACTTTGCACAGTTTGGTGTATAAATTGATTATTTATTCGTAATTGTATGCATAGAAATGTTCTATAACAGCTGATTAAACCAATATTTTATGTTTTTCAGATATCCAATGATATATAGTATATGATGCATTTTTCACTTGGTTGATTCTAATTTTATTTTAAATGAATATCATGGCTACTCCTAAGAAATTAAATATAAAGTTAAGGAAAAGCAGTTATGATCCAATTATTGGTAATCTTAAAGATGAACTGATTCCCACAGGACTATTCCAGCTACCATCCCAATCAGATGCACTTCAGCATTTCTATCATTTTAAAAGAAATTATATGGTTATGAACAATAAAGAAGAGGCTGCAACAGTTGTACTTAATAAAGTTAAAAAATTCTGGGACTTAGCTGGCATTAAAACGCAAGATATTTCCAAAAAGCAGAAGACCAAAAGAAAAGATTCTGACTTTAGTTAATGAGTATGAAACACTGAAAAAACACAAAAACAGGAATACTTTCGAAGATAAAAAGGATATTTTTGTAAAAAATTAGATAAGCTATTGGATATATCGGCAGCAGATGCTATTTAAACAATGCTGAAAGACAGAATGAGAACAACAAGAAACAAAAGCGAAGATATAAAATTCCTTGAAGATCAAAGAACTATTCGGAATATGTACGTCTCCAGCCTCGATAAGTCTTATGTAACTCGGACAGAAAGACGAAACCAAAGAATTCGACATGATGTAGAGAGAAAAGAGCTACGCTTAGCAAACATGGATGCAGGACCCAGTGGTGAACAAATGAATATCCCACCTGATAATGACATTCCTATAGATAATGATGAATCAAGTAATGAATCAAATGATTCCGACTTTCAACCTTCGGCTCAAAGAAATCCTAAAAAAAAAAAATTCGCATTTTCGATTCTCAAATGGTTTCTGACACGGCTGATAGGCTGAATCTCTCGCATAGCCAAAGAACAGTTTACGCTGCAGCAGTTGGCTCAGGCTTAAATATAAATATACATGACATGAGCCTGTCAAAGTCTACTTCTTACGGCATCATTCAATCCTCCAAAGCATTGCATTGTTCACTGGGACAGTAAATTAATATTGAAAACTACAACTGACAAAAAGGAAGAAAGAATGGCAATCATTGTTCTGGTTCTCCGAGTTTAAAAGCAGGCAACATTTTATCAATCCCAACTATAGATAATGGCAAGGGCAAGACACAGGCCGAATGTGTATTCAGAACTATCTCTGAATGGAATATTGATAAAAATATTCGCGGTATGGTTTTTGATACAACAGCATCGAATTCTGGATGGAGACAGGGAGCGTGTAAGATCCTAGAAGAAATGATTGGGACTCAATTACTGTGGCTAGCATGTAGACATCATCTATACGAGCGCATTTTGGGCTCAGTCTATACAAGTCTCTATGGAAGTACAACGTCCCCTGAAAATGAAATGTTTAAAAGCTTCAAATTAAATATTTGACCAAAACTGGACATAACACTACCAACAAAAACACTAAAATTTAAAAATCGCCAATTGAGAGCCAAAGCTTCTAAGGTAAAAGATTTTCTAAAAGATGCACTTAATTCAGCCAGTTCACCGCTATTTCCCAGAGGCGACCACAGAGAATGTGCTGAGGTTGCTCTATTACTTCTTGGGGAAAACGTCTCAAACACTGGTGTGAGATGGGCTAAGCCTGGGGCAGTACACTATGCGAGGTGGATGCCATCTGTACTGTATCCAGCAAAGATGTACGCATTCTCTGATTAAGCTGTGTATGATTCAAATATGATAGCAAAACTAGAGAGAATGTGCATATTCAACTGCCTCTACTATATAAAACCTTGGTTGCTTGCTTCCGTCGCCTGTGATGCACCTGTCAACGATTTAAATTTTTTTAATGAACTCATTGAATATAAAAATTATGATCACGATGTAGCATCCAGTGCTCTTAAGGGATTAAATGGTCAGCTATGGTATCTGACTGAGGAACTAGTACCACTTGCTTTGTTTTCCCGGCAAATTTCAGATGCAGAAAAAAGTCTGATTGCAAAGTCAATGAAGAAAGTCTGTCAAATCAACCCGCAACACCCTCCTCCCAAAGGTCAGCCAATCTTCCCTAAGTTAACAAATACAACTAAGCTGTGTCAGTTAGTTGGTAAGGGTTCTTCAATTGTTTTCCAATGCTTGGGTACTAGTGGTGACTGGCTAAATGAACCTGTTACTTCTTGGAGAAATTGCAAATCTTTCCAAGTTATAGAGAACTTTGTCAAAAATATGAAAGTTGTGAATGATCCTGCCAAGAGAGCAATCAAGCTGATTGAAGATTTCAAAGACAGAATTGTTAATGATGAATCACAAAACAATTTCTGGTAAAAGTTATAGAGCAACATCGACGCCTTCTTCCAGACTTCAAGAAAAAATCTTTGGCTGAAATGTATAATTATTTTAAGTGAGCGTTTATTGTGTAATGTTATGCAGAAGTATTTATCTTTTTAATTAAACTTTGGTATTATTTAGTAATCATTGTAAAAGGAATTAATTTTTGTTTAAAAATAAATGCAAAAAAAAAAGATGGGGACCTGGAATCAGGTTTGTTCCCACTCGAAATGTACTGTAGCTGGCTTGATAAGATGGTCTAATTTCGAGCCCATTGCCGCGAAGCTGCCTGGGATGATGCTTCAGGGTGGCGGTAACACGCTAGAATATATAATTAATTAAAATAATATTTTATTACCAAGAAAAAATAATATAGTCATATGTTTATTCACAGAGAAGCGGAAAAACTTTCGTTTTCTGTCAAATTTTTAGGTCCCATATAAATTGGGGGTGGGTGGTCTGATATTACCGGAATTCCAAAAACTGGTAACCATGTTGTTTCTTGCACCAATGCCCACAACATTAGCCCGTTGGACCATTAAAATTTTAAAAAGTGAAATTATGGACCACCCTACTGGTGAGGCACCTGTCTTTAGCTTTTTAATCAGAGTCTAGGCCCTACGGCATGGTTAATTAATCATTTTTAGGAAAAATTGATGAATGATGAAATTTTCTAATTAATCAATGATTAACTGATTAAAAATTATTTAAAATTAAATACTTCTGAAAAGAGTAAGAAAGAGCTTTATTGTTTCTGTTGCGTGAGATAAGACCGAAGAAAACATTTTGCTCAAACATTTAGTTTGCTTTAGTTCAAGAAATCAGGCATGGGCGGATTAGACAGTTTATACGTGCAAAAAGGTGCCAAATTTAAATGGTACATTACAGAATTTAAGGTAAAATGATGCTGAAATTATGACGGAAATTAATCATTTCTCATCATTTTCAAAAAATATTTTTAATTAGTGATTAAATTCGAAACTGATTAACTGATTAATCTGAACCACGCCCTAAATCAGACCCTTAATTTCAGGCGCTGAAGTCTCCGCATTTTTACTGTCCCCACCTAATGTCGTTTCATTGCAGCCTCCATTAAGATTAACTCTTACCACGTTGTTAAAGATGTCTGAGTACTTCGTTCTCCACAACTTAACTATTTCTGCCTTCCCAGCATACTCCATCAATTGTTAATGGGATGGCATTCTTATCACCCGTTTCTTTCTTGACAAATTTCCAGAATTTGTTGTTATTATTGTTTCAATTAGACTCTCAGGTTTTTGAAGCTCGAATGGAGTCTTGTTCCCGTTTACATCATTTTATGGCTGCTTTATAGTGAGCCCTACTACTACTACTCATTTTAATGTAAGCTGCCCCTATTCTCTGACGACCAAAGAGACACCATATGTCGTACTCATCCTTTGATACCCTTTTAAAGGGGGCCTATAAAATCATTCTATCCAGGAATAATTTTAGTATGACAATTGCACGATTTAATCTAAGGCCTTTAATTTTCTGTTTCATATTAACCTTAGACCAGTCGCCACGTTAATTTCTGGCCAAAGAGTTACGTCGTGTTTAATTTAAGTTGGCACAATTAATTACAAGCTTCACTAGTCTGTGATCTGAGAGAAGGAAATCAGTTGAACGTGTTTAACTGTACTCTTGCATGTTCCACTTCTTCCGTATTGTAGAAATCCTGACAAACAGACACGAGAAAGTCTGACTTAATATGATCTACTTTGTCAAATATAAACAAAGGATTTTCTGCAAGACTACAATTTTCAGCAGACATCATTGTAATTCAATCGACGGGAAACAGTCTCGTGGAGTTAGTGTAGATGATAGGGGTGAGACGGGGAGAGGGGAAGAGAGTGCCAATGGAGGTGCCCACTTTAAATAACGTTCCAAATACCACCAGTCCGATGCATAGTCATCTTTTCACATTAAATACACGAAACTATTACTCACTATGACACACCAAGTATATACGTGGAGTCACTGTGAGTTTATGATTATAATGATTGCTATTTAAATTTCCAGCGGTAATAGTAAAAAAAATCTACTACTTAACGGAATAGTTGAAGCCAAACAGAAACGCATCCACTCCACTCCTCGTGATAACCGCGCAATTTGTTTTACACACACATATATATATATATATATATATATATATATATATATATACACACACTGTATATACCAAAATATACTGTGTATATATCAAAATTTAAATATATTTAATAAGTACAAAGGAACATTCCTGTACTCTAATTTTTAAAATAAAATAATGTCGGTCACTGTAGGAGGGTTTGCTCGAAAGTTCACTTTTCAAATGGTCAAGGAACCCACCAGAGAACGCAATATTCTAGAATGAGTTTTAATTACAGACCTAGACTTAATTGATAGTATCTTTATAGGAGACTACTTCTCCACCAGTGATCATAACCAAATAACATTTGAAATTAAAATTAATGTTCATAATTCCGAGAGCCTGGAATACATTTGGGATTTTAAAAGAGCTAACTTTCGTGATATGAAACTGCAACTTTCGACCCATAATTGGGATGAGGCTTTATCGCGCGATGATATTAATGGCCCATGGACTTCGTTTTTTAATTATTTTAAATGTTTAGAATGAAATTACTGCATATTCCATTCAGGGCCGTAGCTAATGGCAATCTCCAGGGGACGCTACATAATAACACTAATATAGGGAATTCTTTGTAAAAATAAACCCATGTTAAAGTTAAAATTATATATATATATATATATATATATATATATATATGTCTTTATTAGACCAAATCAATTAGACAATTACAAAACTGAATTATAATTCTAAAACTATTTGGTACTTTATTTTAATTAATCTATATTTAGGGCTTAGGGGAGGCTCAAAATTTTCGAGGGGAGGCTGAGTCTCCCCTGGCGGCCACCAAGCTACGGCCCTGATTCCATTACGTTAAAAGAGACTGGTAAAATCTGTTAAACGTAAATGGTGGAATGATGAGATTAAAATAGCTAAACGTTGAAAAGGAACGGGTATTTTAAATTTAAAGAATCAAAAAATTTAGCCGATGAAAATGCCTACAAGCTATGGAGAAAGCGAAGTAAAAAACTTATGAGAAAAAGTAAGCGCAACTATGAGTTATATATAGTGGACCAAATTACAGCGAATCTGCAGGAATTCTATAACTATGTTAGGAATAAAATAGTAGCTTTGCAGACTATTGGTCCACTCATAGGCGAAAACAATGAAAAAAATTAAGATGACCTACAAATGACGGAGCTGTTGAAGAGGTTCTTAGCTACATGCCTGAAAGAGTGCGACGAATTAGAGCAAGCAGTTCTAGATCATTCAGGAAAGCCAAAGGTGTTGGTGAACATTACAATCTCCTAAAATGAAGATTTCAGCAATGGAGAGCGGAATAGAATGTATTCCACTTTGAAAGTGAGGTAATTAAAGAATTTTAGATAGGGAGTAGAATTAGGAGAAAGGGAAACAGTGCAGGTGTATTTATTTTGAGATTGGATTGTAAGCCGTAGCCTGAGGGCATAGAATTCAGGGGTTCGGGAATACGAAAACAAGTTAGGCGGGCCCGTCGCCAGCCGAAAATATTTGGAGGGCACCTGTGTTTATTAGGGGGGCACCTCCTCTATAACCATAAACACAAAAAAGATTATAATCGAATAATTTTTATTCAGTACTAGGTACTTATAGGTAGGCAGTGGAATACACGAGACAACACGAGAAAACACGAGTATCAATACAGTTCATGACGCCTGTTTTTGGCGTGCAGGCAGTGCAGGCATATCATTAAAGCATAAGGTACCGAAGGTTCTACACACTTGTCTTAGACTTACGATTCTGGTCTAGGGTATCCGAGCGTTTAACTTTATCTAGGCTAGGCTAGGAAGAAATGTAAGCTATAAACCTAGCTGCTTTAGCCTACGTTAGTGTGATCATAGCTTTTAGAACGGGTATACAAATACAAATGCAAAAGTAAATTACAGGAAGTGGCTGAATTGCCAGCCAGTGGAGGTACTTGGTATAAGCCACTTCTTAAGCGACATCGTTTAGTATAAACATTTCAAATAAAATAACGTCATATTATCACAGTACCTACTATTTTTTCTGGGGGTCCACTAACTCAATTTCGGGGGGCCTGGCACCACCTGGCCCCCCCTTGGCGACGGGCGTGAAGTTAGGTCATTGTGTATATATACGCAGCATCCATCTTTGGAGTGAATCTGAGTATAGAGAAAGTAAAAGGGTACAAAAAGGATGTTGCTGACTGTCATCGCAGGAACCTGAGCTTCAGTGAGGGATGAGGCTTGGAGAGGCGAGCCATTGTTCAACAGATTGAAAATTTGAGAAAGACCACGAATGTTGCATAGTTTATGAATCAGGCTGAGGAGCAAGAACATCTCGAATGGGTGGTAGCAGATGCAGCACCGCTATCCAGCGTCTGCGTTCCTTGTATCGGCAACCGAGGTCCCGAAGTGGGTTATTAAGGGCCCCCTCATCAGAGGACTCTGATGCTCTTGAATTTACAGCCTTTTTTAAATTTGAAAAGATTATGTAGTGTGTAACACTACAGTATATGTAGTGAGTAGTAGGGTGAGACGTGTGTGTGTGTTTGGGATCATGCTGGACTGGTCACAGGGTAGATGAGCACCGGAAAAAGATCAGTTAAGGTGGACAGTGGCAGTAGAAATGGATGTTCCAGCACTCCCCATCTTCTGTCTAACAGAATCGAAAATGCCTCTGTGTCAAACACTATTCATCTGAACCAAGTGCGGTCGGTCTTAAAACGGTCAGAGGAATAGGAATGTGGAAGGTGGATTTTCCAGTATAGAGATGTATAGGTAGATTGTTCAATTTAAGAGGCCTTTGATAAATTAAAGGTAAGAGCAGCGACAGTAAAATTTCTCTGCCAAATATTGCAATAGTAACACAGTGGCCCACAGGATTGTGATAGTGACAGGGTTTGGACATAGGTTTTGAACTTTATCAGGAGAAAAGAGAGTAAATGAAATTATCTGAATGACAAATTGAAATAAAACTGATGGAGAACTGGCTGAAAGAGCAGAAAGAATACTGACTTTTGTAAACATGGGGATATGTTATAAAGGAATGGTAAAAATGGCTATATACTGTATATATCTATATATGATGAATAAAACCACGAAGGAAAGGAAACACAGAATGGTGCTCAAGCGCTTTCGTCTAATGACATCCTCAGGAACACTGAAGTACATAAAGAGTTACAGTCTACATATAGGTTACAGAAAAAAAATATATATATATATTATATATATATATATATACAACAAACGGAAAAAAAAATTAAAATAAAAAAAAATTAAAGGATTGTGGGAGGCGCATACAAATTTGTAAGGAAAACTATCCATTTTTAGCACAAGATCAAATGAATTCTTTCCAAGCAATGTTATTAAAAAAAAAAAAAAAACTACCGATTTTTAACACAAGATTAAATGAATTGTTTCCAACCAATGTTATAATAAAATAAAATAAAAAAATTTATACTGGAAATCTGCCCGGGTTTTAGCACTCTACCCTTCTTGTTTAAGGTTCGATGTATATAAAAATAAATTGAAAAATAAAAGTTATTAGAGTAGCATACAAGTTTACCAAAGATTTAGCGTTCTACCCTTCTTATCTAAATCTGTTCTGAAGGAATTCAAAACAACAGGATCCAGTTGAAAAAGACCTTTGCTTGATGTTGAAGTTATTTGTAAGTGGATAATGGCAGACTCAAGAATATTTCTATAACAATGTTGCTAGAGTGAAATAAAAACTGAAGCATTATTCCAGTCAATACAGTGGGATAACTCTGAAATGGACGGAAAGGGCACTGGACGACTGTCCTGTTCTAACGGAATATTGATGCTGTTTTATACGTGTGTGCAAATCCTTTCCCGTCTGACCTATGTAAAAGGAATCACATTGTTTACAACCAATTTTATAGATAATGCCTGAATTTGGTAGGGCTATTTTTTACTATGATATTTTCACAATATTTGTTATATGAAAATACTACATTAATATCCAAAAGTTTAAGTACATTAGCAATGCCTAAAAAGCCCGTGAAAAATGGAAGTACTAAAATATTTTTTGACAAAGTACGAGTGTTATTATTGACCCGATAGAAAGTTCGTTTGCCTTGTTGAGACAAGATTCCTTAAACGCAGATGGATAACACAGATCACTTTCAATACCGTTGATTTTTTCTAATTCGGCATCGATGTATTCCGGACTGGCGATCCTAAGGGCGCGGAGAAACATTGAAGAAAAAATGGCCTTCTTAGTGGGGGTGTCATGTCCCGAGTAAAAGTATACGTAGGACAAATTGTTTTTTTTTCCGGTAGATACTAAACTTAAAACCTGGGCTTTCCCTATGTACACGCACATCCAAAAACGGGATTGAGTTGTCTTGTTCCACTTCTAAAGTAAACTTAATGGAGGGGACTTGATCATTTAACTGAAGGAGGAAGTTATGCAGGTCACGATTCATGGGCCACATACACAAAATATCGTCGACGTACCGCAACCAAGGGATGCCAACCCCCAGGATTCTCGGAATGTATGTAATTTCGAAAAACTCCACATAAATATTGGAGAGGAGGGGCGACAAGGGGTTGCCCATGGCCATCCCAAAAACTTGTTGATAATACTCGTTATTGAAAGTGAATTTAAAGTCTTTGATGCAAATCTTAATAAGTTCCAAAACAATGTGTGAAGGTAGTGGCAGGTCATACTTGTGTAATTCTTGGGAGAGAAAGTCAAGCATATCGTCAATCGGCACTTTTGTAAACAATGAACAAACGTCAAAACTGATCAATCTATCGTTAGTTTCAGTACGTGCATTATTCAATTTTTCAGTAAGATTCATGGAATTTTTTACATGTGAATCAGAGATAGTTCCGAGAATGGGGGACAAGACTTTGACAAGCCATTTGGAGAGTTTATAAGTAATAGAGCCCACACGAGCTAATATAGGGCGCATAGGGTTGCCAGGTTGTGGGTTTTAATAAGACCGTACAGGTAGGCAGAGAAGGAGAAGTGGACATGAAAAGCGGAATTAAGTCCTTATGATCTTTGAGAATGCGTTTCAAGCCACTACTAAATGATCTGATGACGTCATCCTGCGGGTTCTTTCTAAGTTTTCTGTATGTGGCGGGGTCCTGGAGAAGCTCCTTCATCTTTCTGATGTAGTCCACTTTGTCCATAATAACTATGGTGTTAGCCTTGTCTGCTTTAGTAATATGGAGCTCCCCATCTTTATTTAATTGTGAGAGGCTATTGCGAAAACGTTTAGGAAAGTTATCTTCGTAACTACTATTCGCCGCACTATAAACAAGGCCTTTAACTATGTTAAACAAATACTGAGGGAAATTACACTGTTTTTCAAAACAAGCGAGACTGTAACAAATTTGTAAAGCCGAAGGTTTTTTAACAATAAAAAAGGACATACCATATCCAAGGGCACTTTTTGCATCGTCACTAATGTTTTTCGAAGAAAGGTTCAAAACACACTTTGAGCTTGCTTTTTTACTCCACTGACTATTTCGAATGAGACTTTTAATTTTTCGATCCAAAATGTTACGAAGTGAAAAGTTCTCCGACGCAACTCGTTGTAAATTTCATCAAACAAAGGTTGGATCCTCGGTTGGGGAATAACGGTTACAAAATTACGTTTGGGAATGCTTAAATTTTTGAAGGCGGACCACTTATTTTGTCTGGTGACTTCAATATGTTTCTTTAAAATTAATCTGCTGAAGTTGTTGAACGGATGGTCGTCAATTTGTCTGAGGTGAATCGGAAGGAGGGATTTCGGAAGAACTTGCTCCTCTAGACAATTAGCAAGAAACTTTCGTCGGATGCGAATTGCATGCCCCTTCTTTAATGTAGAAGAAAACACGGACACAAACGGAGACAAGAGAGGGAACAGCAAGCCGAAGGAACGCGTGGTGTTCATTATATGAAAATTATTTCACGAAAGTAACACGTGAAAAATATTTATGATGAATAAAACCACGAAAGAAAGGAAACACAGAATGGTGCTCAAGCGCTTTCTTCTAATGACATCCTTAGGAACACTGAAGTACATAAAGAGTTACAGCCTATATATAGGCTACAGAAAATATATAATATATAATATTATATATATATATATATATATATTAACGGAAAATAAAAAAAAAAATTAAAAAAAAATTAAAGGATTGTTTGAGGCGCATACAAATTTGTAAGGAAAAACTATCGATTTTTAGCACAAGATCAAATGAATTCTTTCCAACCAATGTTGTTATTAAAAAAAAAAAAAAAAAATACCGATTTTTAGCACAAGATTAAATGAATTGTTTCCAACCAATGTTATAATTAAAAAAAAAAAAATTTACACTGGAAATCTGCCCGGGTTTTAGCACTCTACCCTTCTTGTTTAAGGTTCGATGTATATAAAAATAAATTGAAAAATAAAAGTTATTAGAGTAGCATACAAGTTTACCAAAGATTTAGCGTTCTACCCTTCTTATCTAAATCTGTTCTGAAGGAATTCAAAAAAACAGGATCGAGTTGAAAAAGACCTTTGCTTATGTTGAAGTTATTTGTAAGTTGGATAATGGCAGACTCAAGAATATTTCTATTAACAATGTTGCTAGAGTGAAATAAAACAGAAGCATTATTCCAGTCAATACCGTGGGATAACTCTGACAAATGGACGAAAAGGGCACTGGACGACTGCCCTGTTCTAACGGAATAGTGATGCTGTTTTATACGTGTGTACGTGTGTACTTCCATTTTTCCCAGGCTTTTTAGGCATTGCTAATGTACTTAAACTTTTGGATATTAATGTAGTATTTTCATATAACTATATTGTGAAAAATATCATAGTAAAAAATAGCCCTACCAATAATTCAGGCATTATCTATAAAATTGGTTGTAAACAATGTGATTCCTTTTACATAGGTCAGACGGGAAAGGATTTGCACACACGTATAAAACAGCATCAATATTCAGTTGGAACAGGACAGTCGTCCAGTGCCCTTTTCGTCCATTTGTCAGTTATCCCACGGTATTGACTGGAATAATGCTTCAGTTTTATTTCACTCTAGCAACATTGTTAATAGAAATATTCTTGAGTCTGCCATTATCCAACTTACAAATAACTTCAACATAAGGAAAGGTCTTTTTCAACTCGATCCTGTTGTTTTGAATTCCTTCAGAACAGATTTAGATAAGAAGGGTAGAACGCTAAATCTTTGGAAAACTTGTATGCTACTCTAATAACTTTTATTTTTCAATTTATTTTTATATACATCGAACCTTAAACAAGAAGGGTAGAGTGCTAAAACCCGGGCAGATTTCCAGTTTAATTTTTTTTTTTTTTTTTTTAACATTGGTTGGAAAGAATTCATTTGATCTTGTGCTAAAAATCGATAGTTTTCCTTACAAACTTGTATGCGTCTCCCACAATCCTTTAATTTTTTTTAAATTTTTATTTTTATTTTTCCGTTTATTGTATATATATACATATATATACAGGGTGTCCGAGAATTATCTGTACAATTTTTGGCTGTTATTAAAAGTCAACCATGAAGTATAGAAATTCCAGTGTTGTCTCATTTTACAGAGAATCTCATTTAGTTTTTTCTGATACCAAGTTCTGACAAGTTTTTTAGAAATTCCAGTGTGTCCGAACATTATCTGTACAATTTTATCTTTTAATAAAATGCTTGATAACACACGTAAAATTCTTAAACAAGATTATTTAGAATCTGTATTTTCAAAAGTTTCTTTTATTAAAGTAACGTTCTTACAAACATTCGATATGTGCACCATTAGTGATTCGCAAAACATCCAATCGATACTCCAAATGTTGCCATGTACGCTGCAGCATATCCACATCAATTCGCTCAATAGCAGCTGTGATTCTTGCTTTTAAATCATCAATGTCTGTCACCCGCGTACATTTCTAAAAAATTGTCAAAACGTGGTATCATAAAAAACTTAATGAGATTCTCTGTAAAATGGGACAACACTGGAATTTCTACACCTCATGGTTGACTTTTAATAACAGCCAAAATTGTACAGATAATTCTCGGACACCCTGTATATCGTTTTTTTTCTGTAGCCTATATATAGGCTGTAACTCTTTATGTACTTCAGTGTTCCTGAGGATGTCATTAGACGAAAGCGCTTGAGCACCATTCTGTGTTTCCTCTCCTTCGTGGTTTTATTCATCATAAATATTTTTCACGTGTTACTTTCGTGAAATAATTTTCATAACTATATATATATATATATATAGTTGGAAAATAGTTGGAAATGCTCTCCACATGGCTGCTCTTATTCCTTTAGATGTGAAGTGATTTTATGCAAAATATCTGTCGATTCAGTATAATAAGAGGTCGCTATGATTTTCACACTTTTAATTAATTAATTAGCTAGTCATTTTCTACCCGCTTCATTTTTAGAGGACGCGGCAGTCACGCCACATTGACTGGCTCCGCCCACCTTTCAGAGGATGATGCAATTCTTCGATTTATTGTATAATGCTGTTTGTGAATCAGACAAATCATTTACTCATGCATCATTTCAAGTTTAAAGTTGTTGGAGGACGGTTTTAATTTCGTTCAAACTCCAAGAGCTTAGGAAAAGTATCTCATTTAAGTATTGATTCATATATATTATTTATTAATTCATATATATAATTATTAATTCATATATATTAAGTATTAATTCATATATATTAAGTATTAATTCATATGTATTACATTCATTTAGTATAAATGTGTATATATATATATATATATATATATATACAGTATATATATAATTATGTTCTTTATATGCAAATTTATAACTGGTAAGGATGTTGCTATTAAATTAAATGATTAAAATTGTAATGTATATATCTTATGTCTCTTGAAGTTTATTATTTACTTCTTCTTAAATATATTTTTTTAAATTTTGCTATCTTCCTACCCATTAACCACTAACGTGGTTAACCATTTTTTTACTTTATTTATTTTGACTGCAATTTTTTACTTTAACACTTATATAATTGTGCTTTGGTGCTAAACGGTTAATGCATTATTTTCTCTCATTTTGCAGGTTATGGCTAGAAGTACTCGCTCATCTGCAGAAACGTGGGTTCTAGGAAAGCCCAGCAACGAGTTATCAACTGCAAGGCTACCCACATGTGGTGATGTGCTTCGTTTGGTTCAGTTTCACCACCATGAACAGTTCAAGACCTTGAAAGAGAGCTACAACTTGGCCTGCAAAGAGGCCCTGCAAATATGGCAGATAGCAAGGATTCCTACACAACCGCAAGACGCAGCTACAAAGCTGCAGAATGAAAGAGAGCATGTTCCAAGAGAATCTCTCAGAGCTTTTCGACGTTGCCTCGAAGGACGCTTGAAGGTGATAGACAATGAAGAAGACCGCCAATTCCTGATGATGCAACGAGAAGACGTCTTTTCCTGCAGTATGGCAGGCCCTGACAAGATTAATTTTGCCAAGGAATACCGCAAGAGATGTCGACATGAGAAAGATGCTGACAAAGCTCTAAGGTACAAAGAAAGAGAGGCTGAATTCCAGGGTGGAGCTGCTGCTCTTCCATCATCCAGCACATCCACTTCATCCTCTGAAGAATTCAACGCTGAAGACAATGATTATCGTCCGTCGACTTCGACCGGAAGGGCAGATGTACACTCTCATCCTCCGAAACGAAACAATATCTTCATATCACCAGATGTGGTTGCTGCTCTTGATCGCGCCAACCTTCCCGATCGAGTAGTAGTCTTCGTTGCTGGATCAGTCGCTCAAGCCCTGGGCTATGATATTTCTACAATGACTCTTTCACGCAGCTCCATCCGTCGTTCAAGAAGGCAAGCAAGGCAGGCAGCAGCCTAAGAGGATCAAGCTTCGTTTTCTGTCGAAGGACCCCTTCTTCCTTCTTCTTCACTGGGATGGGAAACTACTTCCCGACATCGGCGGCGCAAAGGAAACAGCCGAACGAACCGCGGTAATCGTTACGGGAAATGGGATGGAAAAACTCCTAGCCATGCCAAAAATACAACGAGCTACGGAAGAAGAACAGGCCAAGGCTTGCATTTCGACGATTGATGACTGGAATTTTCGCGGTGAGATCCAAGGTCTTGTATTTGACACAATTGCGTTTAATACTGGCCTTCACATGGGAGCCTGTACCATGATTAAAAAGCAGTAGGGAGGGAACTTGTCTGGATCGCTTGTCGACATATCCTTGAAGTCGTCTTGTCAAACACCTGCAACGCACTTCTTGGACCCACAGGTGGCCAGGAAATGACTTCTTGAAACGTTTTCATAAAAAATGGCCATCACTTCAGAAGGATTCCTTCATTAAGGCTTCAAACAACCTATTCAGAGATCCAAAGATGTTCCAGCTTCGAGAGGAAATGATCCAGTACTTCACAAAGGCACTGGAGTCTAATCAATCGCGTGATGACTATGAGGAATTGCTACCACTCTGCTTCACCTTCCTCGGGTGCCGTGATGAGAAAGAAGTCAAGGTTCGCGCTCCAGGACCAACTCACCATGCCCGCTGGATAGCCAAGGTCATCTACTTCGTCAAAATTTATCTGTTGAAGCATCAACTACAGCTGACAGCACGTGAGACGGAGAATATCACCGAGCTCTCTCTGTTTATTGCCTTGGTCTCCGCACGTTTTTGGAACGAGACCCCCGTCGGGATCAACGCTCCTTTCAACGACCATTTCCAAAGCAGCATCCACAGCTCTTCAACGGCACCTGTGGTATCTTGGAGAGCATCTCATCGGCCTTGCATTCTTCGATCCTAGCCATCGGAGCAGCCATGTGGAGGTAAAAAATTAAAATGTTTTATTTTTTGGACCACCCTAATATATATATATATATATATATATATATTATAGATAGATATAGATAGAGAGATAGATAGATAGATAGTATGTATTACTAAAGTAAAGCATACTTACATTTCCGCGATGTTGGATAGTCGGTGACTTGGAGTCGGAATTGGATGAGGCTGTACAAATGTGTGAAGTAAATTTTGAACGACGTCCATATTCTAAATGGTTATGGTCCCCCCAACGTTTCCTATAAATGTTGCGTAAAGGAACAATATAGTGCTACGTGATATAGAAAACTACATCATGCGGAATAGTAATATAATTAACACAGAATATTCTTTGTTGGGGTATTATTTATTTTAAATTTTTTAATTTACCTTTTTAGCGCTAGTGATGAAAATTAAAGCTGCTCTAAACGTTTGCATATATATATATATGTATTAGGGTGGGGGTGAAACGCAGTTCTTTGTGGAATATTTATTTGCTTCACCTATAATTTGCTGTATTGGGTTCTATAGATGACATAAAGTGATATAAAAGAAAAATCAATTTTGCCATACTAGCGCATTTTTTAGAAAAATAAAATGGCCGCTAGTCAAACATATAAATGCTTATAACTTGAAAAATATGCGTCCAATTAAAAGACACTATAGAATAAAAATTATTTAAAATAAAAAAATTACATTAGAAAGTGCCCTTTTATAAATTATTTTCTCAATTTTAAATTTTAGCAAAATTTACCTCGGTAAATGATATCACAAATAAATCACTTTTTTCTAAATAAATGAAAAATTCTTTGATGACTGAAGTATATTACTTTGATAATAGTTAATAACATTATATAATTTTGAATATTCAAACTATAATCTACAACAACACTAATCAACGAGAGAAATTATTGACATTTTATTACCACATTTGCAGAAACATATAATCAATACACTTCCAAAAAGATCCCTTTTGAAAATTCGTGCAGTGTTTGCTTTTATGAAATTTTGGTGAATTATTTCAGTCTCTAATTAAAAGCTAATTGTCAAAAAGTGGTCATTTCTTTCTTGGTTTCCATACATGGCAGCAATGAACGAGACCTAATTCTTGCTCTTAAAATCCATCAAGGGATTTTTGGGAATATACAGATGAGGCCGCATCGGTGACAAATTTTATTGCCCTCTCGACACTTTGTGAATGAAGTGGATAATTGGGTAGGCACAGTTTTTTAACCATAAGTGCATTGAGTTCTATATTTGTGAGCGCCATAGTGAGGGGAGGTTCAGTCAGCATTTCTTTTGACCAGTAAATAATATCATCCCATGCGTTTGCGTTGAAATTTATCTCAGGAACCTTAAATTCTCTGATTTTGGACACATTTTCCGTCTTTGTTCTAATGTTCATGATGAAATCAACTGCTCTGTTTCGTTTTTGTTCTGATGTATCTGATAACATTGCTATCAGAACATTTTCGCAATTAGCAAAATATGAGTTTCTAGCAATGTAAGGCTTCACTACATTCTGAACATCCTTTGGAAGAAGAAGAAATCTTTTAATTGCTCCAAATATGTAATTTGGTCCATTCCATATATATGGTCTACTCTTGATATCGAACCAGCTTGGTCCATAATTTGTAACAATGATGAAAATTATTGAATAAAGAGCCAATGAAGGAGTTTTCTCTACAATGTATAGGCGGCAGACACGATTTACTAATGTCAGCCATCGAGAATGGTTCAGTGGTCCGGGTTTTGTATTTTCCAAATCTTTTGGGACATTCCCACTTCTTATAGCCACAATAATTTTGTACAAATACTGTCGATCTTGGCTATGATCATCAATAACCTCTTCTGATATGTGTGTTAAATCAATGCCTTCTCTAATTGGTTTGAAATTGACTGCAGGCATTTTTTCACATTCTTTCAGTGCTACTCCGATTTTTCCAGTGAAACATGTTGGACCTTTTGTTTTACCATCAAAATGTTCAAATAAGTGTCGAAGGGGAAGTTCATTTGTATGCAGCATACAAATGCTCCATTGTAACGGTTTCTTTAGTTTTTCTTCTATGAGGTGGATGATCCCACCCTAATGAGACGAATGCTCTCATTAATAGCTGACTCTTTAAAGAAGGAGAACAAACTATCAGCTATATCTTGAGCTTTACCAGAAGAAGGAACTACATGGGTTAAATATTCATTCCCTGGCTCAGACACTAAAACATAGTGCTCCTCTCTAATGGAGACTCCGTACCATTTGTTTCCTTTCTTCACCTTCACCAAAGTCTTGCCCTTTCTTCCATCAAAATATATAGCAGATATGATTCATTCGTCAGCCAGACTGTACTGAACGGACGCAATCCTGAGCTCTCTGATATTGCATCTACTTTTGTATATTGCTGAGAATTTTACTTTTGGATAGTTTTGAATTTTATATACTTGCGTTTAAATTCACGTTGTTATAGTTAAGTAATTGAATATTAGTGGTTTTTAGCGATTTAGAAGTTTTCATAGCGTGCCGGCTTAATTTAACTTATACCTGTGACGGTTTAAACAAATTTTTAATTGCGCGATGCCGTCGCAGAAAGCGTCATGTGTTAGGTGTAGGGTAAACCGGTGGTATTCGGAATTTAAGGATTATAACGGCGGTCCTATGGCGATTACCGATAGATCAGTTTGTTTTTTTTGCGAGTTCATGGAGGAATTAGTTGACATAAAACGCATTGTACGTGAGGTAACCGAAAGACTTGCAACGCTTGATGAGGGCAGGGGTAGGGCTACGGTTGAAGGAAGCCGAACCAATACTGACGTTGAAGACGTTAGTAATTTGAAGGGTGAGGTGCGTAACCTAGTTTCTAGTTTAGGTAGCTTGTCGAGAAGGTTGGATAGAGTTGAGGAAGGGGTTAAGGTTAGTCCGAGAGTAGTGGATAGCGAGGGATATAGAGAGGTTAAGGGTGGAGCTAGGCCGCGTACGTTAGGTGATAGGAATCCACCCCCTATCGAGGTTTCGAACCCTTTCGCCCATTTGGAAAGGGACGTGAATGAGGGGGAAACTATTTTAATTGGGGACTCTTTAGTGCGCCACATGGACAAAGAGTTCGTTGAACGGCATCCAACCAAGAGGAGGAGGGTCTGTCTCCCAGGGGCCAGGGTTGACAGAGTTAGAGACGAAGTGGATGGGATTGACTTTAATGAAATAGGAAAAGCTAGGCTAGGCTAGGTAGGTGAATAGACGAAAACGTGCGAAAGCTGTATTGTAACGCGCGTAGTATTAGAAATAAATTAAATGAATTTAAGGCGATAATTTATTCAGGCTTATCACTGAAACTTGGTTAAATACCGTGACTCGGGACTTGTTGGGGGAACTTGATATACCGGGTTTTAAACTCTTTACTAATGATAGGTTACATAGGTTTGGTGGAGGCGTTTTGCTGTACATTCGTAATTCCCTTAGGGCTATCGAGGTTAAGTTAGATTTTCCGGCAGCAATTAATGCGATATGTGTTGAAGTTAGGGCGCGTAGTATTAGTTTTAATTTTGTTGTTGTTTATAGACCTCCAGTTCAACCCCTCGATACAGATACTAGATTTTACTCACTTCTTGGTAATTGTATTGACAATCGGAATAGTATAATTGTCGGAGACTTTAACTGCCCTAATGTTAATTACGAGAATTTTACTGGTAATGAGGAGGGTTTGAGATTGATTGAGTTTATGGAAGATAACTTTTTACGACAGATAGTTATCGACTCAAGGCGCGATGACAATATTTTAGATTTGGTGATGACGAACGGCGAGAATATAGTTGAAGGTTTAGAAATAGGCGAGAGTTTAGGATGTAGTGATCATCAGATTCTTAGGTTTAAGTTAGCGATAAGAAACACTCAGGATAGTAACGTAATAGAAATCCCTGATTTTCGTAGGGCTAATTTTGATAGTTTTGCGGATAGGATGAGAGTAGTGGACTGGGATAACTTACTTATGGGTAATGACACAAATTTTCTTTGGGTGGCGTTTAAAGAAAGTTATAAGAATATTGAAAGGGAGTTTATTCCTCGTAGGCCCAAGCGCGCTAGAAATCATGTTAGGCAGAAGTGGGTGGACTAGGGAAATAGGCGAGTTCATAAACGAGCGTAATAGAGGGTATAGACTTAATAAGCGCAATGGCACGGCAGCTAACTTTAATAGATATATCGAGCTTAGACGTCAGGTTGAAAGATCAGTTAGGAATGCCAAGCGTAATTTAGAGATACTTATAGCTGCGGAGAGTAAACATAATCCAAAAAAGTTTTTTGAATACGTTAATAATCGTAAGCCGGTAGAAGATAACATAGGCCCTCTAGTGGATGTTAATGGCGCTTTGGATTCTGACGCTCAGGCGATGGCGGGTATTTTCAATAACTTTTTTGTGACAGTTTTTACCGTAGAAAACGTAAATAATGTCCCCGACGTGGACGATATCGTTCCATTTAGTAGCGAGACTATTTTGGATGAAATAGCTGTTTACGAGGGTGAGATTGCGCATTATATCGATAGGCTAAAAGTTAGCAAGGCTCCAGGCCCTGACGCTTTTTATCCCAGACATTTGAAAGATTTGAAAGACGTTATCGTAGGCCCCTTAACGAAGACTTTTAATCAGTCACTCGAAACGGTGATTATTCCTGAAGACTTCAAATTAGCTAACGTCACGCCTATTTTTAAAAAAGGCGACCGCGCAGTAGCTAGCAATTATAGGCCCATTAGCTTAACGTCAATTGTCGGTAAACTTTTGGAATCCGTAGTTAGGGATCGTATCATCGATCACTTAGAAAGTAGAGATTTCATTAATAGTAGTCAGCATGGGTTTCGACGCCATAGGTCTTGTTTAACTAGTTTGTTAGAATTTTATAACGAAATAGTGCGCGAATACGATAGGCATAGAACGTTCGATACAGTTCCGCATAGGAGACTAATTGCGAAGGTCAAAGCGCACGGTATACCCAGTCAGGTAGGTAACTGGTTAGAAGAATGGCTTCGTGCTTGGAGGCAGAGGGTCGTAGTTAATGGTAGTGGATCGGGGTGGTTAGATGTAGGTAGCGGTGTCCCACAGGGTTCAGTGTTAGGCCCATTGCTATTCGTAATTTACATTAACGACATAGATGTAGGATTGACTAGTAACGTGTCAAAATTTGCGGACGATACTAAAATAGGAGGTAAGGTTGCTAACGAGGACGATAGTAATAGGCTCCAAGACGATGTAAGTAGGATTATGGAGTGGACAGATAAGTGGCACATGCAATTTAACGTAGACAAATGTAAAGTTTTGCATATAGGTTTTCGCAACAATAATTACACGTACACGATGGATGATAGTGAGTTGGCGAGCGTTGACGAGGAAGTAGATTTAGGCGTACGCGTATCTAAGGATTTAAAGGTTAGGAACCAGTGCCTGGAGTCTTGTGCAAAAGCTAATAGGATGTTAGGCTTCATAGCGCGTAATTTCAAATTTAAATCGAAGGATATTATATTGCCCCTTTACAAGTCCCTAGTCAGGCCTCATTTAGAATATGCAGTTCAGTTTTGGTGCCCGTACTTGCGTGAGGATATTGATAGGTTAGAAAGGGTTCAACGTCGTGCCACGAAACTAATTCCGTCATTGCGCAACAAGCCTTATGAAGATAGGACCTGTATTCACTCGAAACTAGGAGATTAAGGGGGGAGCTTATTGAAGTTTTCAAAATCGTTAATAACATCGATAATGTAAATTTTGACAAATTGTTCACTTTCGATAATAGTAATACTCGTAATAACGGATTTAAGTTGCGTGGCAGACCTTTCATTACTAATATCGCTAAAAACTTCTTTACGTTTAAAGTAATTGATAATTGGAATAATCTTCCCGCGTCAGTCTTTCATTCTACCAGCGTTAATATGTTTAAGAACCGTTTAGATAAGCATTTTAAAAATATTAACGTTGTTTAAAATAAAAAACAATTAGTCACAGGAGCTCTGTGGGTGGTGGTCGAGGATGAGTCTGTTGACGATTAATGCCAGCTTGTGACATGCCAGCGTGTGATGCCACAAAAAAAAAAAAAAAAATTAGACTAACATGAACGTAGATGTAGCTGGTATAGTAAACCAACCCTCTTTTTGTTTAACTTTACCTACTTTTTTTTTCTTATCCTCTCCTTACTTTGCATGTCTGTAACTCTTTCTTGCATGTTTGTAGTTTGCATGGTATGATTGTGAGTTAAGACTGTGTTTGCATTGTTTGTAAGCGTTCTTATTTTACTTCTTTTCATCTTTCACCCCTCTCCTATTCTCTCCGACTATTTTTCTGACTTGTCGGCAGTGGCCGGCGGATGATGATGGTGAGTCTTTTTTCTCTTTTTCTGAATGAATGTTAATCCAGGAGTGATAGGTGTTCCTCCTTACTTAACCCCTTATTCTCTTCTCTTCTCTTAACCCCCTACTCTTTCCTTTCTCTCGGGCTAACCTTAGAGTGGATCTTAGGGTCTTTGTTAGCCTTACCTTCTGTAGATCTGTAGAGAGCAGGATTAGCTTTGCTCTCCATCACCAAACTTGTTCTCATTTTCTCTTTCCCGTCGGATTTTCTTCTTGTCAATCAAAAGCGTACTATCTTCTTTAGTGATTGCTCCATAATCAACTAAAGCAGCTGAAGCCAAAGCAGCTGCTGCTTGATCTGAAATTCCAAATCTATCGGCTTCCATCGCTACAGTAGGCAATGGAAGTCTCATTTGACCTTGTGTGGCAACTGACTCATAGTCTGATTCACTCTGATGTGGGTCTAATTCATATTGTGTGGAAGTACTCTCCACATCTGAAAAACACACTATTTCGGTTAAAATATGAGAGTCCTTCATTTCTCTTCTTTTAACCATTCCTTCTTCTGTCCGCAATTTCCTAGACTGCATTTTTTAAATTCTTTTTGTCATGACTTTATCATGACTTTATCACCGTCGATCGCTGATCCTGTAAAAACAGAAGCTCTTCTTTTGGTACCTTCAGTTCTCTTCGACAGGTGCATCTTATTTGAACATCTTCGCAGCTCTCAGGACAGCCAAAGTTTTGATGGGAGATAAAAGGGCATTTACAGGTACTGATATCGAATAATTCTTCCAAGGATTCTTCCAAGGTGTCATTAAAATTTTCTCTCATTTTGACAATACTTTTTAATCTACTAAGATCGTTTGCTTTGCCGATGAACCGCTTTAATTTGATATAAACTGATTTGTCAGCTATTGCAGGAATTCAAACTTTTCTTCAAATACAGAGTATATCTTCAGTAATTTTGTTGAAGACATCAGAGTTATGTGAAGTCACTGAAGTGGCTTCTTTTAAAAGAACATGGTATTGGCCCACCTGTTTATTTGTTGGTAATGTTGTAAGAGGAAGCTCTTGTGTGGTTCCAAATATAAAATGTGTTTTTGATTGACTCTTTGTAGCTCTAATGTTTGAAGCAGAAACCATATTTGTTACTAATTATCAGAAATTACCAATGCCAAATCCAACAAAAACCTGAAAAATAAAAAGAATTCATTAAACATCTGAAACATTTATATGAGGTAGAAAATGTGAAATAAACAATTTTTGCTTCAGCAAACCTTTTTGTAAAAAGAATACTTTCCGAGTTATGAAGCGTATAATGACTGGCTGGCAGCCATTTTTTTTTGGGGGGGAAATGGGGTACTTAGGATGAATTGAACATTTTTTTACTCTCATATTCTTTTTTATCACCCTTCAATCCACCTTATTACCAGTGAAGCAACAGTTAAAAAAATTTTCGCCCCACCCTAATATATATATATAATATATATATATATATATATATATATAGGTAACCTGGGTGATCTAGTGGTTAAGGCACTGGGCTCCTGTTGGTGCGTCAATTGGTTTGACCGTTAAACTGTAGGTCCATGGTGGAATGAAAAGCTTGGCCTTCTTCAGAATGAACAATTCTGGGGGGAAGCTAATCAAAGGTTATTATATAAAAATTTGCACTATATATAAAAATATACACTAAAACTTACATTGACTTCTTCTGGGGTGCTCTTGCAAACTGTCTTTGCATTGCATACAATATTTCTTAGTGTTGTGCAGTAAATGTAATAACAAGTACCTCTAGTAAGAGAAGAGCCCCGTAGAATTATGTATACGCAAAATATAGGATAATTGTCGTTTTCGTACATAATTATATACCGTATATATATATATTATATTAATAATATATATATATATATATATATGTGTATGTAGAGAGAGAGAGAGTTACAAGGAGTTGCAAGGAAAAGAATATGAAAATCAAAAAAAGTTTCGGGTGAAATCGAAAGTGACTGAAAATGTGTACTGGAATTCTCTCTCTCTCTCTCTCTCTCTCTCTCTCTCTCTCTCTCTCTATATATATATATATATATATATATATATATATGTTGGTGGGTGCTCTTCCAATATGTGCTCTACCTTAAAATTTACATTCCAATACGCGATCTACCTTAGATTATTCGGATTAGCAGCAGGTACGTTAGTTAGCCTTATAAGGCTAACTAACGAAAATATGACGACTTAACCTAACCAATCGTCAAGGGCGTATAGTTGACCTAACGATTGGTTAGGTTAAGTCATGATATTTTCGTTAGTTAGCCTTATAAGGCTAGTTTCACGGTAGAGCACGTATTGGAATATGGTAGATCACAGTTTCGCGGCAGAGCACATATTGGAAGAGCACCATGTTGGTGTGTGTGTGTGTATATATTATTCATGCACAAGAAAGGAATCGAACATCTACAGTGAACGTTTACTCAAAACCTATCCTGAAAAATAGTGATTATATCAGTTAACATGCTAAAAAAGTTTAAAAATACTCACAAACTAGTAAAGGGAGTGAAGTGTTAACAAATTTTCTGTTGTGAAGATCGCATGAAGAATGACGTTTTCCGATTAGATAGCTTAAATAGCTTCATCTCTCTGTGTAGCATTACACAGATAGTTTCCATATTTCACCATAATTTCAGTTCGTTGTGTACTTGCATCATGTAATTTGGGTCATTATTTGGCTAGTGTCTACCAACAGATTTCATAGTTTGTTAATAAGAAAAACGAATGCTTTTTATATATGCAGTCATGCACCTTTCCAACGATAAAAATTGCGGGTCTTCCTTTAATATAAAAATATGTATATCCAACAACTTATATTCCAGACGTTTTTAAACGTATCATAATGTAGTATAACGTTATGTAAATTTCGCAATCCCTGCCCGTTTGTATAATTCCGGGAAGCTGCTGAAAATGTGGGTTAATATTTGTCTTTTCACCCGCTCACGCGCGGTTAAAACAGTATAATATATTGAATTGCCATTCAAAACTGACTAAGAAAATATATATCTTATGTTGTGCAAATTTGTTCAAATATACTTTTTTTAATAAAATATATTTCCTGTTTTGGCTATAATGTACTTTTTTCATAAAATATTTTTCCTGATTGGGCTATTTTTTCGCTACTCTGCTACTTAACTAGTTTGTTGGTTTTTGTTCTGGCTATTTTTTTTCTAATTGGATTCAGTTTGGTGGTGGTGCTTGTGATAGAATTATGACGTGCCGTTTGTGTCATTTCGACTTTGAGAACTTGATTCGTATTGTGTCCTAGATGAAAACAAAAGATTGGATGTTTGCATCAATTACGGCGTTATTCTCTCATCCTTAACTGCCCGAAATGTGACAGTGAGTGCGTAATACGAAAAGATGAGAAGATATTTAGGTGAAATAACCACTATTAACCTGTTAGGTAAATTAAATGCCCGGTTAGGTTAATTGAATACCCGGTTAGGTCAACTGTACGCCCATGATGATTGGTTAGGTTAAGTCGTGATATTTTCGTTAGTTTAAACGAAAAATGACGAGAGCAAACTTTTCTGTTTAATTTGAAGTGTTTTGTACGAAAACTGCCATCCGTTTCTTTTGCAAATACGTAGTTTCGAGATGACGATATCTCGAAAACTACGCATTTGCACAGGAAACGGATGGAAGATACGTGCAAAACACCTCAAAATTTACCAGAAAAGTTTGTTCTCATCATAAAAACAGACTGGGTGTAAAAACGAATAATTACCAAAATGTGGATTAGTAAGCTATTGTTAAGAAATTATATTAATCAGGGAAGCTAATTGCTTACAAGTAATGCTTTAAATTTATAGAATGTTCCTAAACAAATACATTTAATTTATGCCCACCCTCTCACTAAACTAAAACTCCGTTTTCTGTATTGCAAATGTGTGTAGAAAACGAATTTTGCAACATTTAGTGTAAACTACTATAAAATGCATTATAAAAATGCTTCTGTTTTAAATTCATCGTATAATGAAATTCGCGTTAGAATTGAAAAAAAATTAATTTAGGTATTCGTGAAAAATAATGAATTAACTACAGTAGGTGGATGTTGAAACGGGATACTCCAGAATTATTACATAAAAGAGAAGGAACAGTGCATAGATCTCACAAGAAAACTCAGGATTAATAAAGATGGATATGTATTTGACGTTAATAGCATTCTTTCTTTTTAAGTTGTTTGCAATCCTTACGTGATAGAAAAATGCTCACCTTATTCGAAATCAGTGTAATTGATTATATAAAATCAGTTATTAGTGAGAAATCATCTCTTAGAATTTCTCATTCGCAGTCCTGTGTAATTTATAGTCAATAATTGGTAACAATAATAGTATTAACTATTTCTCGTTACAGATAAATTACTAGAAAAATTACATACTTTTAAAATTGTTTATTATTAAATAGTTTGGAAAATCTGTTACCAATTACCAATACGATTAATGTACTAAGAAAGAATTATGCAGCTACTGTATATTGAATCATGGTAATTATTCGGCAAAGGACCCGGCGCAGTTCGAACACCACAATACATTTTTCTGGTAGTATTTGATGTGCTTTGTTCAAATCTGACCTTCACTTTGGTGCAAATGAACCAAAACAAAGTTATGAAACAATTAAATTTTCATAAGTTTGTTCATTGCTCAAGAAATGAAGGTCAGATTTGAATAAAGCACATCAAATACAACCATAAAAATGTATTGTGGTGTTTATTATTATAAACCTAACCTAACCTGACCTTACCTAACCTAACCTTACCTAACCTAACCTTACCTAACCTAACCTATTACTCGTTTACATACCTTATTTTGGAGGGTACAAATCGAAAGATTCAAAGAAACAGCAGCCAGAAACAAAATAAAGCTGCAAAAGTAGCCAAAATAAACTTAAATAAGACACCCAAATAAAAACGCCAGCCTTATGAAATTAATATTAAATCAATCTGCACAACATGAGATAATAGTTTCCCTGGATAATTTTAATGAGGATTCAGGATAGTTATTAGTGTAACCGGATGTGACTGGGTCCTTTCCCGAATATTACCCTGAATCAGTAATCTTATCAAATATATATATATATATATATATATATATACATATATATATTATATATATATATATATATTATATATATATACAGGGTGTCCGAGAATTATCTGTACGATTTTTGGCTTTTATTAAAATTCAACCATGAAGTGTAGAAATTCCAGTGTTGTCCCATTTTACAGAGAATCTCATTAAGTTTTTTCTGATAACAAGTTTTGAAAAGTTTTTTATTTTTTGTACGCGGGTGACAGACATTGATGATTTAAAAGCAAGAATCACAGCTGCTATTGAGCGAATTGATGTGGACATGCTGCAGCGTACACGGCAACATTTGGAGTATCGATTGGATGTTTTGCGAATCACTAATGGTGCACATATCGAATGTTTGTAACAATGTTACTTTAATAAATGAAACTTTTGAAAATACAGATTCTAAATAATCTTGTTTAAGAATTTTACGTGTGTTATCAAAAATTTTATTAAAAGAAGAAATTGTACAGATAATGTTCGGACACACTGGAATTTCTAAAAAACTTGTCAAAACTTGGTATCAGAAAAAACTTAATGAGCTTCTCTGTAAAATGGGACAACACTGGAATTTCTACACTTCATGGTTGACTTTTAATAACAGCCAAAAATTGTACAGATAATTCACGGACACCCTGTATATCATTCATTCATTTCACGAACTTAATTGTGAATTTCGTAATATATATTATATATATATATATATATATATATATATATATATATATATATATATAACGATAAACAAATAATAATATTTAAGCTGGTAATTGAATGTAAATAATAATAGGTATATGTTAAACGCTTATATGTTAATCTATCTGCATAGTCTGCCAATAAACCTTTTCATTTTCATAATGTAGCTAAATCATATTTGTCATATGGGTGTATAGTTTGCCAATAAACCTTTTCAGTTTTATTTCAAGTGTAATTGAGTTATATAAAATCGGTTATTAGTAAGAAAATCTCTCTTACAAAGTTCTCACTCGCAGGCTTGTGTAATTTATAGTCAACAGTGGTAACAATAATAATAATAATAAATAAATATTTCTCGTTACAATAATCACTAGAAAAAATTACATACTTTTAAAATTGTTTATTATGAATTAGTTTTGAAAATCTGCCAGGATTGTGAACTGAGTTACCAATTACGATTAACGTACTTAAGAAAGAATTATGCAGCTACTGTACATTGAATCAGTAATCTTATCAATATATATATATATATATATATATATATATATATGATACACACAGATCGTGCATGGAACAAGAAACTCTTCTGGGATAATTAAATCACTATAGTCCGAATAAGCAAGGTAAATGACAAATACCATAGTTTTTCTTTTTCATGATGCTAGCCCTACGTGGGTAACGGGTCACTCGCAAAGAGGTCCCATAAATATAGCTTCCCACACCAGCTATCTGCAAAGCAGACAGGATCCAGCTTTGGGACATGGATCTAGGGTAAAGCAGCCTAGCCCTGCTACATTTAGAACCTCAATATAAGCAAAGACTCGCTGTCTTCACGTCAGATTGAATACATCAAAGAAAAAGGGGTAACTATTATATTTTAAGCCAAAAACCAAAACTTAAACCTCAACTGGCAGAATTGAGCATTGCATACAATATTTCTTAGTGTTGTGCAGTAAACGTAATAACAAGTACCTCTAGTAAGAGAAGAGCCCCGTAGAATTATGTATACGCAAAATATAGGATAATTGTCGTTTTCGTACATAATTATATACCGTATATATATATATATATATATATATGTATGTAGAGAGAGAGAGAGAGAGAGAGAGAGAGAGAGTTACAAGGAGTTGCAAGGAAAAGAATATGAAAATCAAAAAAGTTTCGGGTGAAATCAAAGTGACTGAAAATGTGTACTGGAATTCTCTCTCTCTCTCTCTCTCTATATATATATATGTTGGTGGGTGCTCTTCCAATATGTGCTCTACCTTAAAATTTACATTCCAATACGCGATCTACCTTAGATTATTCGGATTAGCAGCAGGTACGTTAGTTAGCCTTATAAGGCTAACTAACGAAAATATGACGACTTAACCTATCCAATCGTCAAGGGCGTATAGACCTAACGATTGGTTAGGTTAAGTCATGATATTTTCGTTAGTTAGCCTTATAAGGCTAGTTTCACGGTAGAGCACGTATTGGAATATGGTAGATCACAGTTTCGCGGTAGAGCACATATTGGAAGAGCACCATGTTGGTGTGTGTGTGTGTATATATTATTCATGCACAAGAAAGGAATCGAACATCTACAGTGAACGTTTACTCAAAACCTATCCTGAAAAATAGTGATTATATCAGTTAACATGCTAAAAAAGTTTAAAAATCCTCACAAACTAGTAAAGGGAGTGAAGTGTTAACAAATTTTCTGTTGTGAAGATCGCATGAAGAATGACGTTTTCGATTAGATAGCTTAAATAGCTTCATCTCTCTGTGTAGCATTACACAGATAGTTTCCATATTTCACCATAATTTCAGTTCGTTGTGTACTTGCATCATGTAATTTGGGTCATTATTTGGCTAGTGTCTACCAACAGATTTCATAGTTTGTTAATAGAAAAACGAATGCTTTTTATATATGCAGTCATGCACCTTCCAACGATAAAAATTGCGGGTCTTCCTTTAATATAAAAAATATGATATCCAACAACTTATATTCCAGACGTTTTTAAACGTATCATAATGTAGTATAACGTTATGTAAATTTCGCAATCCTGCCCGTTTGTATAATTCCGGGAAGCTGCTGAAAATGTGGGTTAATATTGTCTTTTCACCCGCTCACGCGCGGTTTAAAAACAGTATAATATATTGAATTGCCATTCAAAACTGACTAAGAAAATATATATCTTATGTTGTGCAAATTTGTTCAAATATACTTTTTTTAATAAAATATATTTCCTGTTTTGACTATAATGTACTTTTTTCATAAAATATTTTTCCTGATTGGGCTATTTTTTCGCTACTCTGCTACTTAACTAGTTGTTGGTTTTTGTTCTGGCTATTTTTTTTTCTAATTGGATTCAGTTTGGTGGTGGTGCTTGTGATAGAATTATGACGTGCCGTTTGTGTCATTCGACTTTGAGAACTTGATTCGTATTGTGTCCTAGATGAAAAACAAAAGATTGGATGTTTGCATCAATTACGGCGTTATTCTCTCATCCTTAACTTGCCCGAAATGTGACAGTGAGTGCGTAATACGAAAAGATAGAAGATATTTAGGTGAAATAACCACTATTAACCTGTTAGGTAAATTAAATGCCCGGTTAGGTTAATTGAATACCCGGTTAGGTCAACTGTACGCCCATGATGATTGGTTAGGTTAAGTCGTGATATTTCGTTAGTTTAAACGAAAATGACGAGAGCAAACTTTTCTGTTTAATTTTGAAGTGTTTTGTACGAAACTGCCATCCGTTTCTTTTGCAATACGTAGTTTTCGAGATGACGATATCTCGAAAACTACGCATTTGCACAGGAAACGGATGGAAGATACGTGCAAAACACCTCAAAATTTACCAGAAAAGTTTGTTCTCATCATAAAAACAGACTGGGTGTAAAAACGAATATTACCAAAATGTGGATTAGTAAGCTATGTTAAGAAATTATATTAATCAGGGAAGCTAATTGCTTACAAGTAATGCTTTAAATTTATAGAATGTTCCTAAACAAATACATTTAATTTATGCCCACCCTCTCACTAAACTAAAACTCCTTTTCTGTATTGCAAATGTGTGTAGAAAACGAATTTTGCAAAATTTAGTGTAAACTACTATAAATGCATTATAAAATGCTTCTGTTTTAAATTCATCGTATAATGAAATTCGCGTTAGAATTGAAAAAAATTAATTTAGGTATTCGTGAAAATAATGAATTAACTACAGTAGGTGGATGTTGAAACGGGATACTCCAGAATTATTACATAAAAGAGAAGGAACAGTGCATAGATCTCACAAGAAAAACTCAGGATTAATAAAGATGGATATGTATTTGACGTTAATAGCATTCTTTCTTTTTAAGTTGTTTGCAATCCTTACGTGATAGAAAAATGCTCACCTTATTCGAAATCAGTGTAATTGATTTATATAAAATCAGTTATTAGTGAGAAATCATCTCTTAGAAATTTCTCATCGCAGTCTGTGTAATTTATAGTCAATAATTGGTAACAATAATAGTATTAACTATTTCTCGTTACAGATAAATTACTAGAAAAATTACATACTTTTAAAATTGTTTATTATTAAATAGTTTGGAAATCTGTTACCAATTACGATTAATGTACTAGAAAGAATTATGCAGCTACTGTATATTGAATCATGGTAATATTCGGCAAAGGACCGGCGCAGTTCGAACACCACAATACATTTTTCTGGTAGTATTTGATGTGCTTTGTTCAAATCTGACCTTCACTTTTGTGCAAATGAACCAAAACAAAGTTATGAAACAATTAAATTTTCAAGTTGTGTTCATTGCTCAAGAAATGAAGGTCAGATTTGAATAAAGCACATCAAATACAACCATAAAAATGTATTGTGGTGTTTATTATTATAAACCTAACCTAACCTGACCTTACCTAACCTAACCTTACCTAACCTAACCTTACCTAACCTAACCTATTACTCGTTACATACCTTATTTTGGAGGGTACAAATCGAAAGATTCAAAGAAACAGCAGCCAGAAACAAAATAAAGCTGCAAAAGTAGCCAAAATAAACTTAAATAAGACACCCAAATAAAAACGCCAGCCTATGAAATTAATATTAAATCAATCTGCACAACATGAGATAATAGTTTCCCTGGATAATTTTTAATGAGGATTCAGGATATGTTATTAGTGTAACCGGATGTGACTGGGTCCTTTCCCGAATATTACCCTGAATCTAATCTTATCAAATATATATATATCTATATATATATATAATATAATTATATATATATATATATATATATATATATATACAGGGTGTCCGAGAATTATCTGTACGATTTTTGGCTTTTATTAAAAGTCAACCATGAAGTGTAGAAATTCCAGTGTTGTCCCATTTTACAGAGAATCTCATTAAGTTTTTTATGATAACAAGTTTTGAAAAGTTTTTATTTTTTTGTACGCGGGTGACAGACATTGATGATTTTAAAAGCAAGAATCACAGCTGCTATTGAGCGAATTGATGTGGAGATGCTGCAGCGTACGGCAACATTTGGAGTATCGATTGGATGTTTTGCGAATCACTAATGGTGCACATATCGAATGTTTGTAACAATGTTACTTTAATAAATGAAACTTTTGAAAATACAGATTCTAAATAATCTTGTTTAAGAATTTTACGTGTGTTATCAAAAATTTTATTAAAAGAGAAATTGTACAGATAATGTTCGGACACACTGGAATTTCTAAAAAACTTGTCAAAACTTGGTATCAGAAAAAAACTTAATGAGCTTCTCTGTAAAATGGGACAACACTGGAATTTCTACACTTCATGGTTGACTTTTAATAACAGCCAAAAATTGTCAGATAATTCACGGACACCCTGTATATCATTCATTCATTTCACGAACTTAATTGTGAATTTCGTCCCATATATATATATATATATATATTATATATATATATATAATATATATATATATAACGATAAACAAATAATAATATTTAAGCTGGTAATTGAATGTAAATAATAATAGGTATATTGTTAAACGCTTATATGTTAATCTATCTGCATAGTCTGCCAATAAACCTTTTCATTTTCATAATGTAGCTAAATAATATTTGTCATATGGTGTATAGTTTGCCAATAAACCTTTTCAGTTTATTTCAAGTGTAATTGAGTTATATAAAATCGGTTATTAGTAAGAAAATCTCTCTTACAAAGTTCTCACTCGCAGGCTTGTGTAATTTATAGTCAACAGTTGGTAACAATAATAATAATAATAAATAAATATTTCTCGTTACAAATAAATCACTAGAAAAAATTACATACTTTTAAAATTGTTTATTATGAATTAGTTTTGAAAATCTGCCAGGATTGTGAACTGAGTTACCAATTACGATTAACGTACTTAAGAAAGAATTATGCAGCTACTGTACATTGAATCAGTAATCTTATCAAATATATATATATATATATAATATATATATATATGATACACACAGATCGTGCATGGAACAAGAAACTCTTCTGGGATAATTAAATCCACTATAGTCCGAATAAGCAAGGTAAATGACAAATACCATAGTTTTTCTTTTTCATGATGCTAGCCCTACGTGGGTAACGGGTCACTCGCAAAGAGGTCCCATAAATATAGCTTCCCACACCAGCTATCTGCAAAGCAGACAGGATCCAGCTTTGGGACATGGATCTAGGGTAAAGCAGCCTAGCCCTGCTACATTTAGAACCTCAATATAAGCAAAAGACTCGCTGTCTTCACGTCAGATTGAATACATCAAAGAAAAAGGGGTAACTATTATATTTAAGCCAAAAACCAAAACTTAAACCTCAACTGGCAGAATTGAGCATTGCATACAATATTTCTTAGTGTTGTGCAGTAAACGTAATAACAAGTACCTCTAGTAAGAGAAGAGCCCCGTAGAATTATGTATACGCAAAATATAGGATAATTGTCGTTTTCGTACATAATTATATACCGTATAATATATATATATATATATATATATATATATGTATGTGAGAGAGAGAGAGAGAGAGAGAGAGAGTTACAAGGAGTTGCAAGGAAAAGAATATGAAAATCAAAAAAGTTTCGGGTGAAATCAAAGTGACTGAAAATGTGTACTGGAATTCTCTCTCTCTCTCTCTCTATATATATATATGTTGGTGGGTGCTCTTCCAATATGTGCTCTACCTTAAAATTTACATTCCAATACGCGATCTACCTTAGATTATTCGGATTAGCAGCAGGTACGTTAGTTAGCCTTATAAGGCTAACTAACGAAAATATGACGACTTAACCTATCCAATCGTCAAGGGCGTATAGTTGACCTAACGATTGGTTAGGTTAAGTCATGATATTTTCGTTAGTTAGCCTTATAAGGCTAGTTTCACGGTAGAGCACGTATTGGAATATGGTAGATCACAGTTTCGCGGTAGAGCACATATTGGAAGAGCACCATGTTGGTGTGTGTGGTTGTATATATTATTCATGCACAAGAAAGGAATCGAACATCTACAGTGAACGTTTACTCAAAACCTATCCTGAAAAATAGTGATTATATCAGTTAACATGCTAAAAAAGTTTAAAAATCCTCACAAACTAGTAAAGGGAGTGAAGTGTTAACAAATTTTCTGTTGTGAAGATCGCATGAAGAATGACGTTTTCGATTAGATAGCTTAAATAGCTTCATCTCTCTGTGTAGCATTACACAGATAGTTTCCATATTTCACCATAATTTCAGTTCGTTGTGTACTTGCATCATGTAATTTGGGTCATTATTTGGCTAGTGTCTACCAACAGATTTCATAGTTTGTTAATAAGAAAAACGAATGCTTTTTATATATGCAGTCATGCACCTTTCCAACGATAAAAATTGCGGGTCTTCCTTTAATAAAAATATGTATATCCAACAACTTATATTCCAGACGTTTTTAAACGTATCATAATGTAGTATAACGTTATGTAAATTTCGCAATCCCTGCCCGTTTGTATAATTCCGGGAAGCTGCTGAAAATGTGGGTTAATATTTGTCTTTTCACCCGCTCACGCGCGGTTAAAACAGTATAATATATTGAATTGCCATTCAAAACTGACTAAGAAAATATATATCTTATGTTGTGCAAATTTGTTCAAATATACTTTTTTTAATAAAATATATTTCCTGTTTTGACTATAATGTACTTTTTTCATAAAATATTTTTCCTGATTGGGCTATTTTTTCGCTACTCTGCTACTTAACTAGTTTGTTGGTTTTTGTTCTGGCTATTTTTTTTTCTAATTGGATTCAGTTTGGTGGTGGTGCTTGTGATAGAATTATGACGTGCCGTTTGTGTCATTTCGACTTTGAGAACTTGATTCGTATTGTGTCCTAGATGAAAACAAAAGATTGGATGTTTGCATCAATTACGGCGTTATTCTCTCATCCTTAACTTGCCCGAAATGTGACAGTGAGTGCGTAATACGAAAAGATGAGAAGATATTTAGGTGAAATAACCACTATTAACCTGTTAGGTAAATTAAATGCCCGGTTAGGTTAATTGAATACCCGGTTAGGTCAACTGTACGCCCATGATGATTGGTTAGGTTAAGTCGTGATATTTTCGTTAGTTTAAACGAAAATGACGAGAGCAAACTTTTCTGTTTAATTTTGAAGTGTTTTGTACGAAACTGCCATCCGTTTCTTTTGCAAATACGTAGTTTTCGAGATGACGATATCTCGAAAACTACGCATTTGCACAGGAAACGGATGGAAGATACGTGCAAAACACCTCAAAATTTACCAGAAAAGTTTGTTCTCATCATAAAAACAGACTGGGTGTAAAAACGAATAATTACCAAAATGTGGATTAGTAAGCTATTGTTAAGAAATTATATTAATCAGGGAAGCTAATTGCTTACAAGTAATGCTTTAAATTTATAGAATGTTCCTAAACAAATACATTTAATTTATGCCCACCCTCTCACTAAACTAAAACTCCGTTTTCTGTATTGCAAATGTGTGTAGAAAAACGAATTTTGCAACATTTAGTGTAAACTACTATAAAATGCATTATAAAAATGCTTCTGTTTTAAATTCATCGTATAATGAAATTCGCGTTAGAATTGAAAAAAATTAATTTAGGTATTCGTGAAAAATAATGAATTAACTACAGTAGGTGGATGTTGAAACGGGATACTCCAGAATTATTACATAAAGAGAAGGAACAGTGCATAGATCTCACAAGAAAACTCAGGATTAATAAGATGGATATGTATTTGACGTTAATAGCATTCTTTCTTTTTAAGTTGTTTGCAATCCTTACGTGATAGAAAAATGCTCACCTTATTCGAAATCAGTGTAATTGATTTATATAAAATCAGTTATTAGTGAGAAATCATCTCTTAGAAATTTCTCATTCGCAGTCCTGTGTAATTTATAGTCAATAATTGGTAACAATAATAGTATTAACTATTTCTCGTTACAGATAAATTACTAGAAAAATTACATACTTTTAAAATTGTTTATTATTAAATAGTTTGGAAAATCTGTTACCAATTACGATTAATGTACTAAGAAAGAATTATGCAGCTACTGTATATTGAATCATGGTAATTATTCGGCAAAGGACCCGGCGCAGTTCGAACACCACAATACATTTTTCTGGTAGTATTTGATGTGCTTTGTTCAAATCTGACCTTCACTTTTGGTGCAAATGAACCAAAACAAAGTTATGAAACAATTAAATTTTCATAAGTTGTGTTCATTGCTCAAGAAATGAAGGTCAGATTTGAATAAAGCACATCAAATACAACCATAAAAATGTATTGTGGTGTTTATTATTATAAACCTAACCTAACCTGACCTTACCTAACCTAACCTTACCTAACCTAACCTTACCTAACCTAACCTATTACTCGTTTACATACCTTATTTTGGAGGGTACAAATCGAAAGATTCAAAGAAACAGCAGCCAGAAACAAAATAAAGCTGCAAAAGTAGCCAAAATAAACTTAAATAAGACACCCAAATAAAAACGCCAGCCTTATGAAATTAATATTAAATCAATCTGCACAACATGAGATAATAGTTTCCCTGGATAATTTTTAATGAGGATTCAGGATATGTTATTAGTGTAACCGGATGTGACTGGGTCCTTTCCCGAATATTACCCTGAATCAGTAATCTTATCAAATATATATATATATATATATATATATACATATATATATATATATATATATATATATATATATATATATACAGGGTGTCCGAGAATTATCTGTACGATTTTTGGCTTTTATTAAAAGTCAACCATGAAGTGTAGAAATTCCAGTGTTGTCCCATTTTACAGAGAATCTCATTAAGTTTTTTCTGATAACACGTTTTGAAAAGTTTTTTATTTTTTTTGTACGCGGGTGACAGACATTGATGATTTAAAAGCAAGAATCACAGCTGCTATTGAGCGAATTGATGTGGACATGCTGCAGCGTACACGGCACATTTGGAGTATCGATTGGATGTTTTTGCGATTAAATCACTATTGCACATCGAATGTTTGTAACAATTTACTTTAATAATGAACTTTTGAAAATACAGATTCTAAATAATCTTGTTTAAGAATTTTACGTGTGTTATCAAAATTTTATTAAAAGAAGAAATTGTACAGATAATGTTCGGACACACTGGAATTTCTAAAAAACTTGTCAAAACTTGTATCAAAAAAACTTATGAGCTTCTCTGTAAAATGGGACACACTGGAATTTCTACACTTCATGGTTACGTTTTATAACAGCCAAAATTGTACAGATAATTCACGGACCCTGTATATCATCTCATTCATTCATTTCACGAACTTAATTGTGAATTTCGTCCCTATATTAGATATTATATATATATATATATATATATATTATATATATATATTATATATATATATAACGAAAACAAATAATAATTTTAAGCTGGTAATTGAATGTAAATAATAATAGGTATATTGTTAAACGCTTAATGTTAATCTATCTGCATAGTCTGCTAATGCCAATAACCTTTTCATTTTCATAATGTAGCTAAATAATATTTGTCATATGGTGTATAGTTTGCCAATAAACCTTTTCAGTTTATTTCAGTGTAATTGGTTATATAAAATCGTTATTAGTAAGAAAATCTCTCTTACAAAGTTCTCACTCGCAGGCTTGTGTAATTTATAGTCAACAGTTGGTAACAATAATAATAATAATAAATAAATATTTCTCGTTACAATAAATCCTAGAAAAATTACATACTTTTAAAATTGTTTATTATGAATTAGTTTTGAAAATCTGCCAGGATTGTGAACTGAGTTACCAATTACGATTAACGTACTTAAGAAAGAATTATGCAGCTACTGTACATTGAATCATAATCTTATCAATATATATATATATTATATATATATATATGATACACACAGATCGTGCATGGAACAAGAAACTCTTCTGGGATAATTAAATCCACTATAGTCCGAATAAGCAAGGTAAATGACAATACCATAGTTTTTCTTTTTCATGATGCTAGCCCTACGTGGGTAACGGGTCACTCGCAAAGAGGTCCCATAAATATAGCTTCCCACACCAGCTATCTGCAAAGCAGACAGGATCCAGCTTTGGGACATGGATCTAGGGTAAAGCAGCCTAGCCCTGCAACATTTAGAACCTCAATATAAGCAAAAGACTCGCTGTCTTCACGTCAGATTGAATACATCAAGAAAAAGGGGTAACTATTTATTTTAAGCCAAAACCAAAACTTAAACCTCAACTGGCAGAATTGAGCATTGCATACAATATTTCTTAGTGTTGTGCAGTAAACGTAATAACAAACCTCTAGTAAGAGAAGAGCCCCGTAGAATTATGTATACGCAAAATATGGATAATTGTCGTTTTCGTACATAATTATATACCGTATATATATATATATTATATATATATGTATGTATGTAGAGAGAGAGAGAGAGAGAGAGTTACAAGGAGTTGCAAGAAAAGAATATGAAAATCAAAAAGTTTCGGGTGAAGTCAAAGTGACTGAAAATGTGTACTGGAATTCTCTCTCTCTCTCTCTCTATATATATATATATGTTGGTGGGTGCTCTTCCAATATGTGCTCTACCTTAAAATTTACATTCCAATACGCGATCTACCTTAGATTATTCGGATTAGCAGCAGGTACGTTTAGTTAGCCTTATAAGGCTAACTAACGAAAATATGACGACTTAACCTATCCAATCGTCAATGGGCGTATAGTTGACCTAACGATTGGTTAGGTTAAGTCATGATATTTTCGTTAGTTAGCCTTATAAGGCTAGTTTCACGGTAGAGCACGTATTGGAATATGGTAGATCACAGTTTCGCGGTAGAGCACATATTGGAGAAGCACCATGTTGGTGTGTGTGTGTGTATATATTTCATGCACAAGAAAGGAATCGAACTCTACAGTGAACGTTTACTCAAAACCTATCCTGAAAAATAGTGATTATATCAGTTAACATGCTAAAAAAGTTTAAAACTCACAAACTAGTAAAGGGAGTGAAGTGTTAACAAATTTTCTGTGTGAAGATCGCATGAAGAATGACGTTTTCGATTAGATAGCTTAAATAGCTTCATCTCTCTGTGTAGCATTACACAGATAGTTTCCATATTTCACCATAATTTCAGTTCGTTGTGTACTTGCATCATGTATTTGGGTCTTATTTGGCTAGTGTCTACCAACAGATTTCATAGTTTGTTAATAGAAAAACGAATGCTTTTTATTATGCAGTCATGCACCTTTCCAACGATAAAAATTGCGGGTCTTCCTTAAATATAAAATATGTATATCCAACAACTTATATTCCAGACGTTTTGAAACGTATCATAATTTAGTATAACGTTATTAAATTTCGCAATCCCTGCCCGTTTGTATAATTCCGGGAAGCTGCTGAAAATGTGGGTTAATATTTGTCTTTTCACCCGCTCACGCGCGGTTAAAACAGTATAATATATTGAATTGCCATTCAAAACTGACTAAGAAAATATATATCTTATTTTGTGCAAATTTGTTCAAATATACTTTTTTTAATAAAATATATTTCCTGTTTTGGCTATAATGTACTTTTTTCATAAATATTTTTCCTGATTGGGCTATTTTTTCGCTACTCTGCTACTTAACTAGTTTGTAGGTTTTTGTTCTGGCTATTTTTTTTTCTAATTGGATTCAGTTTGGTGTGGTGCTGTGATAGAATTATGACGTGCCGTTTGTGTCATTTCGACTTTGAGAACTTGATTCGTATTGTGTCCTAGATGAAAACAAAAGATTGATGTTTGCATCAATTACGGCGTTATTCTCTCATCCTTAACTTGCCCGAAATGTGACAGTGAGTGCGTAATACGAAAAGATGAGAAGATATTTTAGGTGAAATAACCACTATTAACCTGTTAGGTAAATTAAATGCCGTTAGGTTAATTGAATCCCGTTAGGTCAACTGTACGCCCATGATGATTGGTTAGGTTAAGTCGTGATATTTTCGTTAGTTTTAACGAAAATGACGAGAGCAAACTTTTCTGTTTAATTTTGAAGTGTTTTGTACGAAACTGCCATCCGTTTCTTTTGCAAATACGTAGTTTTCGAGATGACGATATCTCGGAAACTACGCATTTGCACAGGAAACGGATGGAAGATTCGTGCAAAACACCTCAAAATTTACCAGAAAAGTTTGTTCTCATCATAAAAACAGACTGGGTGTAAAAACGAATAATTACCAAAATGTGGATTAGTAAGCTATTGTTAAGAAATTATATTAATCAGGGAAGCTAATTGCTTACAAGTAATGCTTTAAATTTATAGAATGTTCCTAAACAAATACATTTAATTTATGCCCACCCTCTCACTAAACTAAAACTCCGTTTTCTGTATTGCAAATGTGTGTAGAAAACGAATTTTGCAACATTTAGTGTAAACTACTATAAAATGCATTATAAAAATGCTTCTGTTTTAAATTCATCGTATAATGAAATTCGCGTTAGAATTGAAAGAAAATTAATTTAGGTATTCGTGAAAAATGAATTAACTACAGTAGGTGGATGTTGAAAACGGGATACTCCAGAATTATTACATAAAAGAGAAGGAACAGTGCATAGATCTCACAAGAAACTCAGGATTATAAAGATGGATATGTATTTGACGTTAATAGCATTCTTTCTTTTTAAGTTGTTTGCAATCCTTACGTGATAGAAAATGCTCACCTTATTCGAAATCAGTGTAATTGATTTATATAAAATCAGTTATTAGTGAGAAATCATTCTCTTAATAGTCAATAATTGGTAACAATAATAGTATTACTATTCTCGTTACAGATAATTACTAGAAAAATTACATACTTTTAAAATTGTTTATTATTAAATAGTTTGGAAAATCTGTTACCAATTACGATTAATGTACTAAGAAAGATTATGCAGCTACTGTATATTGAATTGGTAATTATTCGGCAAAGGACCCGGCGCAGTTCGAACACCACAATACATTTTTCTGGTAGTATTTGATGTGCTTTGTTCAAATCTGACCTTCATTTTGGTGCAATGAACCAAAACAAAGTTATGAAACAATCAAATTTTCATAAGTTATGTTCATTGCTCAAGAAATGAAGGTCAGTTTGAATAAAGCACATCAAATACAACCATAAAAATGTATTGTGGTGTTTTATTATTATAACCTAACCTAACCTAACCTGACCTTACCTAACCTAACCTTACCTAACCTAACCTTACCTAACCTAACCTATTACTCGTTTACATACCTTTTTTGGAGGGTACAAATCGAAAGATTCAAAGAAACAGCAGCCAGAAACAAAATAAAGCTGCAAAAGTAGCCAAAATAACTTAAATAAGACACCCAAATAAAACGCCAGCCTTATGAAATTAATATTAAATCAATCTGCACAACATGAGATAATAGTTTTCCCTGGATAATTTTAATGAGGATTCAGGATATGTTATTAGTGTAACCGGATGTGACTGGGTCCTTTCCCGAATATTATCCTGAATCAGTAATCTTATCAAATATATATATTATATATATATATATATATATATATATATATATATATATATATATACAGGGTGTCCGAGAATTATCTGTACGATTTTTGGCTTTTATAAAAGTCAACCATGAAGTGTAGAAATTCTAGTGTTGTCCCATTTTACAGAGAATCTCATTAAGTTTTTTATGATAACCACGTTTTGACAAGTTTTTTCTTTTTGTACGCGGGTGACAGACATTGATGATTTAAAAGCAAGAATCACAGCTGCTATTGAGCGAATTGATGTGGATGCTGCAGCGTACATGGCAACATTTGGAGTATCGATTGGATGTTTTGCGAATCACTAATGGTGCACATATCGAATGTTTGTAACAACGTTACTTTAATAAAAGAAACTTTTGAAAATACAGATTCTAAATAATCTTGTTTAAGAATTTTACGTGTGTTATCAAAAATTTTATTAAAAGATGAAATTGTACAGATAATGTTCGGACACACTGGAATTTCTAAAAACTTGTCAAAACTTGGTATCAGAAAAACATAATGAGCTTCTGTAAAATGGGACAACACTGGAATTTCTACACTTCATGGTTGACTTTTATAACAGCCAAAAATTGTACAGATAATTCTCAGACACCCTGTATATCATTCATTCATTTCACGAACTTAATTGTGAATTTCGTCCCATATATATATATATATATATATATATATATATATATATATATATCGATAAACAAATAATAATATTTAAGCTGGTAATTGAATGTAAATAATAATAGGTATATTGTTAAACGCTTATATGTTAATCTATCTATAGTCTGCCAATAAACCTTTTCATTTTCATAATGTAGCTAAATAATATTTGTCATATGGTGTATAGTTTGCCAATAAACCTTTTCAGTTTATTTCAAGTGTAATTGAGTTATATAAAATCGGTTATTAGTAAGAAAATCTCTCTTACAAAGTTCTCACTCGCAGGCTTGTGTAATTTATAGTCAACAGTTGGTAACAATAATAATAATAATAAATAAATATTTCTCGTTACAAATAAATCACTAGAAAAAATTACATACTTTTAAAATTGTTTATTATGAATTAGTTTTGAAAATCTGCAAGGATTGTGAACTGAGTTACCAATTACGATTAACGTACTTAAGAAAGAATTATGCAGCTACTGTACATTGAATCAGTAATCTTATAAAATATATATATATATATATATATATATATGATACACACAGATCGTGCATGGAACAAAAACTCTTCTGGGATAATTAAATCCACTGTAGTCCGAATAAGCAAGGTAAATGACAAATACCATAGTTTTTTCTTTTTCATGATGCTAGCCCTACGTGGGTAACGGGTCACTCGCAAAGAGGTCCCATAAATATAGCTTCCCACACCAGCTATCTGCAAAGCAGACAGGATCCAGCTTCGGGACATGGATCTAGGGTAAAGCAGCCTAGCCCTGCACATTTAGAACCTCAATATAAGCAAAAGACTCGCTGCCTTCACGTCAGATTGAATACATCAAAGAAAAAGGGTAACTATTATATTTTAAGCCAAAAACCAAAACTTAAACCTCAACTGGCAGAATTGAGCATTGCATACAATATTTCTTAGTGTTGTGCAGTAACGTAATAACAAGTACCTCTAGTAAGAGAAGAGCCCCGTAGAATATGTATACGCAAAATATAGGATAATTGTCGTTTTCGTACATAATTATATACCGTATATTATATATATATATATATATATATATATATATATATATATATATATATGTATAGTGGAGAGAGAGAGAGAGAGAGAGAGAGAGTTACAAGGAGTTGCAAGGAAAAGAATATGAAAATCAAAAAAGTTTCGGGTGAAGTCAAGTGACTGAAAATGTGTACTGGAATTCTCTCTCTCTCTCTCTATATTATATATATATATGTATGTTGGTGGGTGCTCTTCCAATATGTGCTCTACCTTAAAATTTACATTCCAATACGCGATCTACCTTAGATTATTCGGATTAGCAGCAGGTACGTTAGTTAGCCTTATAAGGCTAACTAACGAAAATATGACGACTTAACCTAACCAATCGTCAAGGGCGTATAGTTGACCTAACGATTGGTTAGGTTAATCATGATATTTTCGTTAGTTAGCCTTATAAGGCTAGTTTCACGGTAGAGCACGTATTGGAATATGGTAGATCACAGTTTCGCGGTAGAGCACATATTGGAAGAGCACCATGTTGGTGTGTGTGTGTGTATATATTATTCATGCACAAGAAAGGAATCGAACATCTACAGTGAACGTTTACTCAAACCTATCCTGAAAAATAGTGATTATATCAGTTAACATGCTAAAAAGTTTTAAAATACTCACAAACTAGTAAAGGGAGTGAAGTGTTAACAAATTTTCTGTTGTGAAGATCGCATGAAGAATGACGTTTTCGAGTTAGATAGCTTAAATAGCTTCATCTCTCTGTGTAGCATTACACAGATAGTTTCCATATTTCACCATAATTTCAGTTCGTTGTGTACTTGCATCATGTAATTTGGGTCATTATTTGGCTAGTGTCTACCAACAGATTTCATAGTTTGTTAATAAGAAAACGAATGCTTTTTTATATATGCAGTCATGCACCTTTCCAACGATAAAAATTACGGGTCTTCCTTTAATATAAAAATATGTATATCCAACAACTTATATTCCAGACGTTTTGAAACGTATCATAATGTAGTATAACGTTATGTAAATTTCGCAATCCTGCCCGTTTGTATAATTCCGGAAGCTGCTGAAAATGTGGGTTAATATTTGTCTTTTCACCCGCTCACGCGCGGTTAAAACAGTATAATATATTGAATTGCCATTCAAAACTGACTAAGAAAATATATATCTTATTTTGTGCAAATTTGTTCAAATATACTTTTTTTAATAAAATATATTTCCTGTTTTGGCTATAATGTACTTTTTTCATAAATATTTTTCCTGATTGGGCTATTTTTTCGCTACTCTGCTACTTAACTAGTTTGTTGGTTTTTGTTCTGGCTATTTTTTTTCTAATTGGATTCAGTTTGGTGGTGGTGCTTGTGATAGAATTATGACGTGCCGTTTGTGTCATTTCGACTTTGAGAACTTGATTCGTATTGTGTCCTAGATGAAAACAAAAGATTGGATGTTTGCATCAATTACGGCGTTATTCTCTCATCCTTAACTTGCCCGAAATGTGACAGTGAGTGCGTAATACGAAAAGATGAGAAGATATTTAGGTGAAATAACCACTATTAACCTGTTAGGTAAATTAAATGCCCGGTTAGGTTAATTGAATACCCGGTTAGGTCAACTGTACGCCCATGATGATTGGTTAGGTTAAGTCGTGATATTTTCGTTAGTTTTAAACGAAAATGACGAGAGCAAACTTTTCTGTTTAATTTGAAGTGTTTTTGTACGAAACTGCCATCCGTTTCTTTTGCAAATACGTAGTTTTCGAGATGACGATATCTCGAAACTACGCATTTGCACAGGAAACGGATGGAAGATACGTGCAAAACACCTCAAAATTTACCAGAAAAGTTTGTTCTCATCATAAAAACAGACTGGGTGTAAAAACGAATAATTACCAAAATGTGGATTTAAGCTATTGTTAAGAAATTATATTAATCAGGGAAGCTAATTGCTTACAAGTAATGCTTTAAATTTATAGAATGTTCCTAAACAAATACATTTAATTTATGCCCACCCTCTCACTAAACTAAAACTCCGTTTTCTGTATTGCAAATGTGTGTAGAAAACGAATTTTGCAACATTTAGTGTAAACTACTATAAAATGCATTATAAAAATGCTTCTGTTTTAAATTCATCGTATAATGAAATTCGCGTTAGAATTGAAAGAAAATTAATTTAGGTATTCGTGAAAAATAATGAATTAACTACAGTAGGTGGATGTTGAAACGGGATACTCCAGAATTATTACATAAAAGAGAAGGAACAGTGCATAGATCTCACAAGAAAACTCAGGATTAATAAGATGGATATGTATTTGACGTTAATAGCATTCTTTCTTTTTAAGTTGTTTGCAATCCTTACGTGATAGAAAAATGCTCACCTTATTCGAAATCAGTGTAATTGATTTATATAAAATCAGTTATTAGTGAGAAATCATCTCTTAGAAATTTCTCATTCGCAGTCCTGTGTAATTTATAGTCAATAATTGGTAACAATAATAGTATTAACTATTCCTCGTTACAGATAAATTACTAGAAAAATTACATACTTTTAAAATTGTTTATTATTAAATAGTTTGGAAAATCTGTTACCAATTACGATTAATGTACTAAGAAAGAATTATGCAGCTACTGTATATTGAATCATGGTAATTATTCGGCAAAGGACCCGGCGCAGTTCGAACACCACAATACATTTTTCTGGTAGTATTTGATGTGATTTGTTCAAATCTGACCTTCATTTTTGGTGCAAATGAACCAAAACAAAGTTATGAAACAATCAAATTTTCATAAGTTATGTTCATTGCTCAAGAAATGAAGGTCAGATTTGAATAAAGCACATCAAATACAACCATAAAAATGTATTGTGGTGTTTATTATTATAAACCTAACCTAACCTGACCTTACCTAACCTAACCTTACCTAACCTAACCTTACCTAACCTAACCTATTACTCGTTTACATACCTTATTTTGGAGGTACAAATCGAAAGATTCAAAGAAACAGCAGCCAGAAACAAAATAAAGCTGCAAAAGTAGCCAAAATAACTTAAATAAGACACCCAAATAAAAACGCCAGCCTTATGAAATTAATATTAAATCAATCTACACAACATGAGATAATAGTTTCCCTGGATAATTTTTAATGAGGATTCAGGATATGTTATTAGTGTAACCGGATGTGACTGGGTCCTTTCCCGAATATTATCCTGAATCAGTAATCTTATCAAATATATATATATATATATATACATATAATATATATATATATGTATACAGGGTGTCCGAGAATTATCTTACGATTTTTGGCTTTTATTAAAAGTCAACCATGAGTGTAGAAATTCCAGTGTTGTCCCATTTTACAGAGAATCTCATTAAGTTTTTTTCTGATACCACGTTTTGACAAGTTTTTTAGAAATGTACGCGGGTGACAGACATTGATGATTTAAAAGCAAGAATCACAGCGCTATTGAGCGAATTGAGTGGATATGCTGCAGCGTACATGGCAACATTTGGAGTATCGATTGGATGTTTTGCGAATCACTAATGGTGCACATATCGAATGTTTGTAACAACGTTACTTTAATAAAAGAAACTTTTGAAAATACAGATTCTAAAATAATCTTGTTTAAGAATTTTACGTGTGTTATCAAAATTTTATTAAAGATGAATTGTACAGATAATGTTCGGACACACTGGAATTTCTAAAAAACTTGTCAAAACTTGGTATCAGAAAAAACATAATGAGCTTCTCTGTAAAATGGGACAACACTGGAATTTCTACACTTCATGGTTGACTTTTAATAACAGCCAAAAATTGTGCAGATAATTCTCGGACACCCTGTATAACATCATCATTTCACGAAACTTAATTGTGAATTTCGTCCCATATATATATATATATATATATATATATATATATATATAACGATAAACAAATAATAATATTTAAGCTGGTAATTGAATGTAAATAATAATAGGTATATTGTTAAACGCTTATATGTTAATCTATCTACATAGTCTGCCAATAAACCTTTTCATTTTCATAATGTAGCTAAATAATATTTGTCATATGGTGTATAGTTTGCCAATAAACCTTTTCAGTTTATTTCAAGTGTAATTGAGTTATATAAAATCGGTTATTAGTAAGAAAATCTCTCTTACAAAGTTCTCACTCGCAGGCTTGTGTAATTTATAGTCAACAGTTGGTAACAATAATAATAATAATAAATAAATATTTCTCGTTACAAATAAATCACTTGAAAAAATTACATACTTTTAAAATTGTTTATTATGAATTAGTTTTGAAAATCTGCCAGGATTGTGAACTGAGTTACCAATTACGATTAATGTACTTAAGAAAGAATTATGCAGCTACTGTACATTGAATCAGTAATCTTATAAAAAATATATATATATATATATATATATATGATACACACAGATCGTGCATGGAACAAAAAACTCTTCTGGGATAATTAAATCCACTATAGTCCGAATAAGCAAGGTAAATGACAAATACCATAGTTTTTCTTTTTCATGATGCTAGCCCTACGTGGGTAACGGGTCACTCGCAAAGAGGTCCCATAAATATAGCTTCCCTCACCAGCTATCTGCAAAGCAGACAGGATCCAGCTTTGGGACATGGATCTAGGGTAAAGCAGCCTAGCCCTGCTACATTTAGAACCTCAATATAAGCAAAAGACTCGCTGCCTTCACGTCAGATTGAATACATCAAAGAAAAAGGGGTAACTATTATATTTTAAGCCAAAAACCAAAACTTAAACCTCAACTGGCAGAATTGAGCATTGCATACAATATTTCTTAGTGTTGTGCAGTAAACGTAATAACAAGTACCTCTAGTAAGAGAAGAGCCCCGTAGAATTATGTATACGCAAAATATAGGATAATTGTCGTTTTCGTACATAATTATATACCGTATATATATATATATATATATATATATATATATATATATATATATATATATATATTTATATGTGTGTGTATGTAGTGAGAGAGAGAGAGAGAGAGAGAGAGTTACAAGGAGTTGCAAGGAAAAGAATATGAAAATCAAAAAAGTTTCGGGTGAAATCGAAGTGACTGAAAATGTGTACTGGAATTCTCTCTTTCTCTCTCTCTCTCTCTCTCTCTCTCTCTCTCTCTCTCTCTATATATATATATATATATATATATATAATATATATATATATATATATATATATATATGTTGGTGGGTGCTCTTCCAATATGTGCTCTACCTTAAAATTTACCTTCCAATACGCGATCTACCTTAGATTATTCGGATTAGCAGCAGGTACGTTAGTTAGCCTTATAAGGCTAACTAACGAAAATATGACGACTTAACCTAACCAATCGTCAAGGGCGTATAGTTGACCTAACGATTGGTTAGGTTAATTCATGATATTTTCGTTAGTTAGTCTTATAAGGCTAGTTTCACGGTAGAGCACGTATTGGAATATGGTAGATCACAGTTTCGCGGTAGAGCACATATTGGAAGAGCACCATGTTGGTGTGTGTGTGTGTATATATTATTCATGGACAAGAAAGGAATCGAACATCTACAGTGAACGTTTACTCAAAACCTATCCTGAAAAATAGTGATTATATCAGTTAACATGCTAAAAAAGTTTTAAAATACTCACAAACTAGTAAAGGGAGTGAAGTGTTAACAAATTTTCTGTTGTGAAGATCGCATGAAGAATGACGTTTTCGAGTAGATAGCTTAAATAGCTTCATCTCTCTGTGTAGCATTACACAGATAGTTTCCATATTTCACCATAATTTCAGTTCGTTGTGTACTTGCATCATGTAATTTGGGTCATTATTTGGCTAGTGTCTACCAACAGATTTCATAGTTTGTTAATAAGAAAAACGAATGCTTTTTATATATGCAGTCATGCACCTTTCCAACGATAAAAATTACGGGTCTTCCTTTAATATAAAAATATGTATATACAACAACTTATATTCCAGACGTTTTGAAACGTATCATAATGTAGTATAACGTTATGTAAATTTCGCAATCCCTGCCCGTTTGTATAATTCCGGGAAGCTGCTGAAAATGTGGGTTAATATTTGTCTTTTCACCCACTCACGCGCGGTTAAAACAGTATAATATATTGAATTGCCATTCAAAACTGACTAAGAAAATATATATCTTATTTTGTGCAAATTTGTTCAAATATACTTTTTTTAATAAAATATATTTCCTGTTTTGGCTATAATGTACTTTTTTCATAAAATATTTTTCCTGATTGGGCTATTTTTTCGCTACTCTGCTACTTAACTAGTTTGTTGGTTTTTGTTCTGGCTATTTTTTTTTCTAATTGGATTCAGTTTGGTGGTGGTGCTTGTGATAGAATTATGACGTGCCGTTTGTGTCATTTCGACTTTGAGAACTTGATTCGTATTGTGTCCTAGATGAAAACAAAAGATTGGATGTTTGCATCAATTACGGCGTTATTCTCTCATCCTTAACTTGCCCGAAATGTGACAGTGAGTGCGTAATACGAAAAGATGAGAAGATATTTAGGTGAAATAACCACTATTAACCTGTTAGGTAAATTAAATGCCCGGTTAGGTTAATTGAATACCCGGTTAGGTCAACTGTACGCCCATGATGATTGGTTAGGTTAAGTCGTGATATTTTCGTTAGTTTAAACGAAAATGACGAGAGCAAACTTTTCTGTTTAATCTTGAAGTGTTTTGTACGAAACTGCCATCCGTTTCTTTTGCAAATACGTAGTTTTCGAGATGACGATATCTCGAAAACTACGCATTTGCACAGGAAACGGATGGAAGATACGTGCAAAACACCTCAAAATTTACCAGAAAAGTTTGTTCTCATCATAAAAACAGACTGGGTGTAAAAACGAATAATTACCAAAATGTGGATTAGTAAGCTATTGTTAAGAAATTATATTAATCAGGGAAGCTAATTGCTTACAAGTAATGCTTTAAATTTATAGAATGTTCCTAAACAAATACATTTAATTTATGCCCACCCTCTCACTAAACTAAAACTCCGTTTTCTGTATTGCAAATGTGTGTAGAAAACGAATTTTGCAACATTTAGTGTAAACTACTATAAAATGCATTATAAAAATGCTTCTGTTTTAAATTCATCGTATAATGAAATTCGCGTTAGAATTGAAAGAAAATTAATTTAGGTATTCGTGAAAAATAATGAATTAACTACAGTAGGTGGATGTTGAAACGGGATACTCCAGAATTATTACATAAAAGAGAAGGAACAGTGCATAGATCTCACAAGAAAACTCAGGATTAATAAAGATGGATATGTATTTGACGTTAATAGCATTCTTTCTTTTTAAGTTGTTTGCAATCCTTACGTGATAGAAAAATGCTCACCTTATTCGAAATCAGTGTAATTGATTTATATAAAATCAGTTATTAGTGAGAAATCATCTCTTAGAAATTTCTCATTCGCAGTTCTGTGTAATTTATAGTCAATAATTGGTAACAATAATAGTATTAACTATTTCTCGTTACAGATAAATTACTAGAAAAATTACATACTTTTAAAATTGTTTATTATTAAATAGTTTGGAAAATCTGTTACCAATTACGATTAATGTACTAAGAAAGAATTATGCAGCTACTGTATATTGAATCATGGTAATTATTCGGCAAAGGACCCGGCGCAGTTCGAACACCACAATACATTTTTCTGGTAGTATTTGATGTGCTTTGTTCAAATCTGACCTTCATTTTTGGTGCAAATGAACCAAAACAAAGTTATGAAACAATCAAATTTTCATAAGTTGTGTTCATTGCTCAAGAAATGAAGGTCAGATTTGAATAAAGCACATCAAATACAATCATAAAAATGTATTGTGGTGTTTATTATTATAAACCTAACCTAACCTGACCTTACCTAACCTAACCTTACCTAACCTAACCTTACCTAACCTAACCTATTACTCGTTTACATACCTTATTTTGGAGGGTACAAATCGAAAGATTCAAAGAAACAGCAGCCAGAAACAAAATAAAGCTGCAAAAGTAGCCAAAATAAACTTAAATAAGACACCCAAATAAAAACGCCAGCCTTATGAAATTAATATTAAATCAATCTGCACAACATGAGATAATAGTTTCCCTGGATAATTTTTAATGAGGATTCAGGATATGTTATTAGTGTAACCGGATGTGACTGGGTCCTTTCCCGAATATTACCCTGAATCAGTAATCTTATCAAATATATATATATATATATATATATATATACATATACATATATATATATTTTACGTGTGTTATTAAAAATTTTATTAAAAGATGAAATTGTACAGATAATGTTCGGACACACTGGAATTTCTAAAAAACTTGTCAAAACTTGGTATCAGAACAAACTTAATGAGATTCTCTGTAAAATGGGACAACACTGGAATTTCTCCACTTCATGGTTGACTTTTAATAACAGCCAGAAATTGTACAGATAATTCTCGGACACCCTGTATATATATATATATATATATATATATATGAATAGAAACGACATAAGTATTAAGGAACGCTTCTGCACACGAGGAGGAGAGATAACGAAATAATGAAAAATGAGGCGAACCGCCTGGGAATCGAACCCAGGGCCTTCCAATTGCCGGTCGGACGCAATTGGAAGGCCCTGGGTTCGATTCCCAGGCGGTTCGCCTCATTTTTCATTATTTCGTTATCTCTCCTCCTCGTGTGCAGAAGCGTTCCTTAATACTTATGTCGTTTCTATTCATTTATATACTGCGCGGTCATTGCAGTTATTTGTTGCATATATATATATATAATAGATATATATATATATATATATATATATATATATATATATATAGATATATATATATATTATAATATATATATTAGTGGTGGAGCGGATGTCAGTTTTTCAACATCTGCGGATGCGGATTTTTAATTTTAATATCCGCGGATGCGGATGCGGATATTTAGTAAATCATCAATATAATATAGAATTATGAATATATGACATAATTTTTCAAATTCCGTGATATTACTATTATGGCAGGCATAAGAATTAAAATTAATATTAATGTTTTCATTATGATAAAAATAACTTTCTCAAGAGTTTCAGCCACAGAAAATTCAATGAAACAAGTTTCATTCAATTTTCGATTGCTAATTTTAGAAACTTTGCAAATTTTGCAGTGTTTGCTATAGAAAATTAGCATTTTTATTTTTGCTAAAGAATTTACTATTTTTTGTATTTATTTACAATAATCTTGTTCGAAACACGATAGACTGCTTGATCTCATACGAACAATTTCATTCTGAAAAGTTACTCTGTTGCTGTGAAAAAAAAAATCAGTGGAGTACGCACAGCGGCACAGGCAGTGTTTGTTGATTTAATGGTGTTTATATTTTGAGGTTTATATATTTGTTTGTTCATTAATAATTAATACTTTACATGAAATGTGCATGACTGGGCCTTATAAGCTAATTTAATTGTAAATGGCATAATTTATTAGACGTAATATCTGAATAACATCCGCAGTCAGAAGTGGGGATGCGGATGCGGATGTCAAAAATGATGCGGATATCCAGTCTACCACTAATATATATGTCTCGCGTGTGCGCGGGCCACTGCCCGCTTGCGACTTTTATGATGAACTTACTTTGGACAATCCAACGAAGGTGGTCCTTGTTGATTAAACTCGGCCTTAGCCGAGAGCATCCGTGTAAAAACACCAAGTTTTTTTCCCGAAGGGGTGAATGGAAACACTACTTCTAAATTGGAGTTTTTGTTGACTCATATAATTTTTATTACACAAAGTATATACAGAATGAGGCACTGAAGGAGGAAAATGAATTTACAGCCTCTTACGATAACCACTAAAAGTCAGACGTTTACAGGGGAAGAGGTTCGACCTCTTTGCACAATAGCTCAGGCAGGAATTTAAAGGGAGGAAGGTCGTCCTCCGCGAGTAAGGGTTAAGCAGGAATTTAAAGCGAGGAGAGGTGCAACCTCTTGTAACAATGGCCCCGGCATGAATTTAAGGGAAGGGGGTCTCGGCCTCCTCGGGTAAAGGCTACGGCAGGAATTTAAAAGGGGCGAGGTGCAACCTTTTGTGACAGTCGCCCAGGCAGGAATGATTTAATTTACAATACAAGAAAAAATTAAGTCTAAGTTTTGGGGGAGTGCAGTTGAAGGTTAGGCTCCCACTTTAACTGGAGAACTAAAGAATTCTGACGTTCAGCATAATTTAAGCATGCAACGAAATTTACAAAGATAAAAAAAATTAACAAAAAAATACTAATTGTAAGGTATACTTTTGGATGGCGACATAATGTCGGGGTGCCAACATGTACCGAGTACATTGAGAACATCATATTGAATTATTTCCATTAATTACAATTTTAGCAAGTTCTTAATTGACATATCTGATACGGAAGTAATCTAAATAGGTGATAGAATTTATATAATGAAGGAGAGTTCTCCGTAGTTCTATAATTTAAAGGGGATTAACAACAATGTTATATATTTATAGTTAAAAGTAATTACGCCAAATTATGTCAAATATTATTAGAAGAATGGTTGGTTATTATAGATTGAAAGCCTAAAAGCCAGCAATGATGGAAAGAGAGGAAAAATACAGTGTACTTTCCATTGGAAGTACACGGACATTTATGATAACGTAGCACATAAGTAACAAGAATTTGAATGACAATTAGGTAGAAATAGTAAGTACAAGTAATGAGGACGCGGATGACTATGTGACGTAAGCAGATAACGGAGCAGTTGCCTGGCATGGAAACAATACAGTATATTATAATAACATAACATAACATCTTAACGTTATAAATTAGTAGTAGAAGCAAGAGAGAAGATTTCGAATTCAGATGCTTGCTCTTGGCGACGTCATCGGAATTCGAACATTCGTATCAGCATTAAAGAATATCTTGCGAGAGGTGAAACAATTAAAAGAAAAAGTATAAAGAATACATGTGGACGTTTTTACATGTACGTAACTATGTACGTAATCATGACCATCAAGGGACATGTGCGAATGCACAAAGTATCGTACACATATCGGTTGTCACACAATAGATTGTGTACGTAATATAGACACGAGTAAACATGGACTGATAGGTTGATAGGGCATAAGTAGACAATAGGTAGATGAATGAATAAGTACTAAAATTAATAAAGAATAGCGGTCAAGAAAGAACATGGATGTATGAATGAGTATGGTCGAATAATATTTATTATGCGTGACACCAGACAGGACACAACATATAAATAATGACTTGTAGAGAGTGAAGTTTTTATTATTATTAAAGAAATTACCATGCGTTAAATACAAAAGATATCCACATACTAAACACGTGATTCAGTCTTCGAGGTATTCAAGGAAATTAAGTTACTTTATGACGTCATAGTGATTTACTTTGTACGTGCAGTATAAGTAATTATTGGGAGAAAGTAAAGGAGACGAATTAGAGAGAGAGTGTTAAGGGACATTCGCTTTTCACAGCGAACTTCTAATGGCACAAACATGGATACTGCTCAACCATAGAAATGGTAGGTCGCATGGTTGTGACACTGCTCCCTCCTGTGAAAAAGGATGTGATGGTGGGGTGAAAGTTTATTTACAATATATTAAAAAATGAAACAGTGACAATTTCGGGATGGACTAATCAATGCAATTTAGTGGGAAGAATGATAATTATATTAATGAAATAAAAAGACATCAAGGGGAAAAAAAATCATTTTAAAATTACAACAGGTGAATTAAAAAGGTTGAGGTCTGATTACTAGGATTGTAGCGGAAATACTACAGAGACATGTAAGAAGTAAATAGACAGCCCAGATTTTGCTGTAACAATTTGGCGTAAAAGATTCAACAATTCTGATCGTGTTGCTGGTTTTTTGGGCTTTTTACGTAAAGTCTTGTCTAGTATTGCCCACACGTGTTGTATGGGGTTCATGTCAGGGGACTGACTCGGCCAAGGAAGTCGTCTGATACCATTTCGCTCCTCCCATTCTTTCGTCTTTTTTGCAGTGTGGCATGGGGCTCCATCTTCCATGAACAGGCAGCTGTCTTTTTCAATTTGAGCACTTGAGAATATTGGCATAAGTCCTTCTTCAAGGATAGAAATGTAGGAAACGAATATTAGTCATAATAATGGCAAAAAAATTGGATGCATACATTTTACCATAAAATTAAGGGTGTCTATTTACTTCTTGCATGACTCTGTATATCAACAATGTACGATAAAATCCGAAGTTGTCACCTTTAAAAATTTATAAGTATGATCAATTGTGGCAATCATACTACATAAACAATCTTATAAACTAATGCACCATCTAACTTATTACTGGCATTTCGACCTAATTATTTCAGTTAAAGTTCCAATTACAGGATTGAATCTAATTTAAGTTAAATTTTAAGTTTGCCCAATGTTATAGTAAGAAGATTCCTACTGAACCGTGATAAATTCGGAAGGATTACCTGGATTAAGATGATTTTAGGGAAAAAGATACATACATAATAAATAATGGTTAAAAGAAAAATTCAATTTTTAAGGTCCAGGAATTTTCATTTTATATAACTATTTGAAGTGGAGTTTAATCCGTCAGAACGTACAGAGATAAGAATTTCCGAAGTTATCATGAACATACAGTTAATAAACTAATCTTATTCACTATGGTAGGTAAAAATCGAATTAAATTTTATTGGTGGATGTTCTTCTGCGGTGGGAGAACGGTCGCAGAATGTTAACTTATTGCTAGTGCGAATAAGTTGGTATAATCTAAAAACTTATTTAAAGAAAAGTAAAATTAATTTAGTGGAAACATTTAAAATTTATTTAGTTACAGTTTTAGATACTTAGATGTTGTTAACCATTAATAATATTCGGGGAGAAAAAAGATAGAATTTCGTAATGGACGATGTATAGGCCTGGGGTCACGTGTGTATCTATGTGCAATAGGTACGGAGTGTAAGTAGTTGGTGATTTTCCCAAAATGGGGAAAAGGAATTTATAGTTGAAGTTATCCGTAATTACATATAAGTATATATAAATATGGGTAATAAGCGTGTATAGCTGAGTGGGTATGTGCAGTTGTGTGTAGAATATGAAAGTAATTGGTTCATCCCGTGAAGAACTAAATCCTTAGTGGTCAGTGGTGAATTATGAAATTTTGAAGAACGGATTAGCTTAGAGGATGGTTAAAATAACTTAATAAAGGCAACAGGCAAGATTATATATTGTAAGCAGCGATTAAGATTAAATTAATTCAAATAATCCAGAGTAAATATCAAACAGTTAACTGCAATTAAATATAATTTATCGTAGTAGCCAATGATTTCAAGTGTGTTTCAGAGTGTGGGTGAGTGTAATTGGGTGAAAGTGTAATCAGTATCCGTAGATTTTTGTAGTATTTTTGCGTACGAGTTTCAATGTAAAAGTGACTTGAGGTACGGAAGGAAAGTGAATTCGAATATGTGTCAAAAGTAATAAAATTCAATCGGGATTATAGATTTCACGTAATTAAATCAGTTGCACGTATTTAGGTACTTAAAAAAAACGCACTTAAAAGAACTTTAAATTAATTAAAGTAAATTAAGCGGTATTGAAAACTGAATTTAGACAGAATTAAATTCGACTAGTAACATTCATAGCCATATATTAACAGTATATCACCATGGACCTTTTCCAGTTTGTGTACCGTTTTTCATATAATTTATTTTTGAGAATATTTTTGTTAAAACTAACGAAAATATCACGACTTAACCTAACCAATTATCAAGAGCGTACAGTTGATCTATTAGTAAATAGTAAATACTATTCCAGAAACAAACAATGTTATAATTAATAATAGATCAACTGTACGCCCTTGATAATTGGTTAGGTTAAGTCGTGATATTTTCGTTAGTTTTAACAAAAATATTCTCAAAAATAAATTATATGAAAAACGGTACACAAACTGGAAAAGGTCCATCACCATTAATATTGACCAGAATTATCAGTACGGTAATTGAATTTTATTTGACGAGTTGACGGGGTATAGGTGATAACAGATTTTAGTGGAATTCATGGTGAGGGTACAGTTATGTAATTAGTAATATTAAAATGGTGTAACAGAATTATTAGAACATCCGCAGTCAGAAGTGGGGATGCGGATGCGGATGTCAAAAATGATGCGGATATCCAGTCTACCACTAATATATATTTGATAACTTAACAAATGGTATAATAATTTAATGACAATTACTCAAGATTAATTGGAAAAAAATCAAGAATAAAAAGTTGAAAATTAGAATTCAATTATGAACTATATAAGTTTCGTATAATTAAGAATAAATTAAGAATAAAAACAAAAAAACAACTTAACCTACATTTAGGGTATGTTCGGTCATACGGGAAAATTTCACGAACATACGGAGCAAGATATATTAGGCGCATGAGCAGTGGACTGACCATGAGCAGTGGACTGACCATGCGAGCCTTGCTCACTCAAAAAGGAGGTGGTGTATCGGGATTAAGAAGAATGGCTTTTACTGGTTTCAGAAGAGGATCCAGGAACAACCAAAGGGAAAGATCCGCAAAGTAAGAGGCAAGAAGGGCGAAAACATGAATTTGCGAAAGAAAGATGAGGATATTATGGTACTGAGGAATATTCCGCGCTTGCCATTCCGTGCGTACAACTTCCGACGGTGGAGTAGGTTCGGGTTCGCTCCCGGCACCTGTGGGCTTAGCCTCGGAATTGGGTGGAAATTCCTCTACCTTTGAAAACAGAATCAAGTCATCTTCCTTAAATAGGGATTCAAGCGAGATGACCAAATCGGGACTTAAAAGAGATGAGTCTTCAAATGTATTTGGAATAGTCGAAATACTGGGAACTTCATGTTCCGGCCTAACTGTAGCAGAACGGAGTGACTAGCTCTCGATGGAGTCACAGGGGTCTACTGTAAAGACATTCGAGTCTTCATACTCAAAATTACCAAAAGTATGTTCGCTTTCTAGTTCCTCGCTCGTCGGAGCTAGAACGGAACAATTGACAATTGATGAAGAGTCTTCCCCATCTGGTAGCAGTTCCTTTTTATTTTGAACTGGTTCCAGGGAGTCCGTCGGGCTCTCTGAAACGAATCTTTCACCCTCAGCTGAAAAGACCGAAGAATAGAGGTGACAAACATACTTGAAAGGTGGGTTCTCTCCTCGAATTAGGCCTGCTTCTCTATCGGCCACATAAAAATCGTACGTAACAAAGAAATTCATCCCCAGGAGTAAATCTCCATCCCAGTTTACTTCAGATACGACCACAAATGGGGTCAGATAAGGGACTGAATCAAACTCAATAGGAAGCATAATTTCTCTGGTACTGTATTCTTCCCAACCATCATCAATGCAGGTCAAACGAGAATGCAAATCGAATTTTCCCGTAGCCATCTTGAGTAACTTCTTGTATACGTTTTCTTTAATGCAATTCGCCTGACAGCGGGTTTCAACAAGAACTAAAACTGCTTGGTTGTCGACAGAAGTTTTCATGAAAATTTTTGAGCTCTCGTCAAGAAGCTCCATTTCAAGAGCCCAAGAAGGCGTCTCCGAAACCTGTGAACAGGCTTCGTCTGCACCATCGATGGTTTCGCGCGGGGTTGGGGTATTGGAAGAAAAAACAAAATTTGGAATATTGCAATCAGGGGAACTGGGTGACCAACTGGGGAGACATGATATCTGAAATTGATAATACGTCTTTACGTGAGCACTCTGCTCTTTCGGAAGAGATTGCTTGTCACATTGCTCAGGACATAAATTAACGGAGTTTAACAAGAAGTCATTGGGACATGATCGATTCGTTACTAGAATGTTACTGTCCTCATAAACATCACAATGATTATTATCAATATCATTACCAACATTCGTAAAAACTGACTCGCCTACAGGACCTTGCGATGCATTTTCCCCAACTGCGGGGCATTTTCCCCAACTGCTACTGAAGCAGAAAAAGCATCATCTTAAACAAGATGACGGTCATCATGACCAAAAAAATAAAAAACAGAGTCATCTTTATGACCACTTAAACGAGGCGGCATGGCCGATTGGCCGTTGGCCGAAGTAAACTCAAAACAATTCGGGTCCTGTGGATAAACGTTATCAGAAACATGGTCATCCTGACCATCTAAAACAATATTAGTAACAAGATTCGCGTCTTCCTTAGGACATACATGGATATCTGATCCATCCGAATCAAAAACAACATCAGTCACAAAATTCGCGTCCTCTTTGGGACATGCATGGATATCTGATTCATCTACAGGGTGGGCGGAAAGTAGCTCCCTATTTTGGATTGGTAAAAAAATACGTATATTATCCATTTATTTCAGAAGAAATAATATGAAAAGGTAGGCATACATGGTAGGTTTTCTCTAAAATTCAATGTGGGCTCCAACTCTTTCCACCAGCTTCTGGAGCCGCCCAGGAATGGCGTCCACTGACTTTAGCAGGAACTCCGGCGGGATGGAGGACATGACTTCCCGAATTCGGTCCTCCAGTTCTTCCAATGTCCTCGGTTTGGTGCGGTAGACTTCTTCCTTTACCCACCCCCAAAGAAAGAAGTCGCACGGTGTCAAGTCGGGGCTCCTGGCTGGCCATTGATGTGGACCACGACGACCCATCCAACGCCCAGGGAAGTGGGCATCCAGCCACTCACGGACAACAAGAGCGAAGTGCGGAGGGGCGCCATCTTGCATAAATATCAGATCTTTTGGGGTGGGTAAAGGAAGAAGTCTACCGCACCAAACCGAGGACATTGGAAGAACTGGAAGACCGAATTCGGGAAGTCATGTCCTCCATCCCGCCGGAGTTCCTGCTAAAGTCAGTGGACGCCATTCCTGGGCGGCTCCAGAAGCTGGTGGAAAGAGTTGGAGCCCACATTGAATTTTAGAGAAAACCTACCTTGTATGCCTACCTTTTCATATTATTTCTTCTGAAATAAATGGATAATATACATGTTTTTTTACCAATCCAAAATAGGGAGCTACTTTCCGCCCACCCTGTAAATCAAAAACAAGGTTTTCTCGACCGAAGATCACCGAATGACCTATATCAATTGAACGAACCGAATCAGTCGAATCAATGTCCAAATGACTAAAATTGCTAACACATTGAGGAGCAGTGTCTAAGTCATCGTACAAGTCATGGACATCGGGACCAACATGGTTGTCCTGACCATGGTGAGAATAAGGTAAACTCTGATTTTCAGCATCAGTTACACAGCAATCATCCAAGTAGTCTGAATTCACATCTAATAAAGGATTGGTCACATCCCCATTTACATCAAAACAATTCGTCAGCTGCTGAGAATTTTACTTTTGGAAAGTTTTGGATTTTATATACTTGTGTTTATATTCACGTTGTTATAGTTAAGTAATTGAATATTAGTGGTTTTTAGCGATTTATAAGTTTTCATAGCGTGCCGGCTTAATTTAACTTAAACGTTTGACGGTTTAAACTAATTTTTAACTGCGTGATGCCGTCGCAGAAAGCGTCGTGTGTTAGGTGTAGGGTAAACCGGTGGTATTCGGAATTTAAAGATTATAACGGCGGTCCTATGGCGATTACCGAGAGATCAGTTAGTTTCTTTTGCGAGTTAATGGAGGAAATAGTTGACATAAAACGTATTGTACGTGAGGTAACCGAAAGACTTGCAACGCTTGATGAGGGCAGGGGTAGGGCTACGGTTGACGGAAGCCGAACCAATACTAACGTTGAAGACGTTAGTAATTTGAAAGGTGAGGTGCGTAACCTAGTTTCTAGTTTAGGTAGCTTGTCGGGAAGGTTGGATAGAGTTGAGGAAGGGGTTAAGGTTAGTCCGAGAGTAGTAGATGGGGAGGGATTTAGAGAAGTTAAGGGTGGAGCTAGGCCGCGTACGTTAGGTGATAGGAATCCCCCCCTATCGAGGTTTCGAACCCTTTCGCCCATTTGGAAAGGGACGTGAATGAGGGGGAAACTATTTTAATTGGGGACTCTTTAGTGCGCCACATGGACAAAGAGTTCGTTGAACGGCATCCAACCAAGAGGAGGAGGGTCTGTCTCCCAGGGGCCAGGGTTGACAGAGTTAGAGACGAAGTGGATAGGATTGACGTTGCCTCCCGTCACTCGATGTTGGTGACGATGGTAGGAGGCAACGACTCGTATAGGCCCGATACGAGAGTGCCTGACCTTTTGGAGAGATATAGGGGGTTAATTAGGTCCCTGAAGGCGAGGTCAGATAGGTCTTTAGTTCTAGGTATTACCCCTAGGCACGGGTTGGGTCTTAGGATTACGTCAAAAACAATATTTTTAATAATAAATTAGAAGAGATTTGTGCTGAGGAAAATGTACCCTTCGTAAAGCTGTGGTCCGAATTCAGTGATCCTAGCCTTTTTATAAAAGATGGGGTGCATTTTAATGAAATAGGTAATGCTAGGCTAGGTAGGTTAATAGACGAAAACGTGCGAAAGCTGTATAGGTCGAAGCCTTCTTTAAACGTTGTGGGTCCGGGGAACGCGGGCCCGACGTGAAAAATAGTTTAAAACGCGGCCCGTGGTAAAAAATAACTTAAACGTCTTTTATTGTAACGCGCGTAGTATTAGAAATAAATTAAATGAATTTAAGGCGATAATTTATTCCGGCAACTACGATATAGTTGCTATCACTGAAACGTTAAATACCGTGACTCGGGACTTGTTGGGGGAACTTGATATACCGGGTTTTAAACTCTTTACTAATGAGGTTACATAGGTTTGGTGGAGGCGTTTTGCTGTACATTCGTAATTCCCTTAGGGCTATCGAGGTTAAGTTAGATTTTCCGGCAGCAATTAATGCGATGTGTTGAAGTTAGGGCGCGTAGTATTAGTTTTAATTTTGTTGTTGTTTATAGACCTCCCGTTCAACCCCTCGATAGATACTAGATTTTACTCACTTCTTGGTAACTTTATTGACAATCGGAATAGTATAATTGTCGGAGACTTTAACTGCCCTAATGTTAATTACGAGAATTTTACTGGTAATGAGGAGGGTTTGAGATTGATTGAGTTTATGGAGATAATTTTTTACGACAGATAGTTACCGAACCAACGCGCGGTGATAATATTTTAGATTTGGTGATGACGAACGGCGAAATATAGTCGAAGGTTTAGAAGTAGGCGAGAGTTTAGGATGTAGTGATCATCAAATTCTTAGGTTTAAGTTATTGATAGAAAACACTAAGGATAGTAACGTAATAGAAGTCCCTGATTTTCGTAGGGCTAATTTTGATAGTTTTGCGGATAGGATGAGAGTAGTGGACTGGGATAACTTATTTATGGGTAATGACACAAATTTGCATTGGGTGGCGTTTAAAGAAAGTTTTAGGAATATTGAAAGGGAGTTTATTCCTCGTAGGCCCAAGCGCGCTAGAAATCATGGTAGGCCGAAGTGGTGGACTAGGGAAATAGGCGAGTTCATAAACGAGCGTAATAGAGCGTATAGACTTAATAAGCGCAATGGCACGGCAGCTAACTTTAATAGATATATCGAGCTTAGACGTCAGGTTAAAAGATCAGTTAGGAATGCAAGCGTAATTTAGAGATACTTATAGCTGCGGATAGTAAACATAATCCAAAAAAGTTTTTTGAATACGTAATAATCGTAAGCCGATAAAAGATAACATAGGCCCTCTAGTGGATGTTAATGGCGCTTTGGCTTCTGACGCTCAGGCGATGGCGGGTATTTTCAATAACTTTTTTGCGACAGTTTTTACCGTAGAAGACGTAAATAATGTCCCCGACGTGGACGATATCGTTCCATTTAGTAGCGAGACTATTTTGGATGAAATAACTGTTTACGAGGGTGAGATTGCGCATTATATCGATAGGCTAAAAGTTAGCAAGGCTCCAGGCCCTGACGCTTTTTATCCCAGACATTTGAAAGATTTGAAAGACGTTATCGTAGGCCCCTTAACGAAGATTTTTAATCAGTCACTCGAAACGGGGATTATTCCTGAAGACTTCAAATTAGCTAACGTCACGCCTATTTTTAAAAAAGGCGACCACCAGTAGCTAGCAATTATAGGCCCATTAGCTTAACGTCAATTGTCGGTAAACTTTTGGAATCCGTAGTTAGGGATCGTATCATCGATCACTTAGAAAGTAGAGATTTGATTAATAGTAGTCAGCATGGGTTTCGACGCCATAGGTCTTGTTTAACTAATTTGTTAGAATTTTATAACGAAATAGTGCGCGAATACGATAGGCATAGAGCGGCTGACGTTATTTATTTAGATTTTAAAAAGGCGTTCGATACAGTTCCGCATAGGAGATTAATTGCGAAGGTAAAGCGCACGGTATACGCGGTCAGGTAGCTAACTGGTTAGAAGAATGGCTTCGTGCTAGGAGCAGAGGGTCGTAGTTAATGGTAGTGAATCGGGGTGGTTGGATGTAGGTAGCGGTGTCCCACAGGGTTCAGTGTTAGGCCCATTGCTATTCGTAATTTACATTAACGACATAGATGTAGGATTGACTAGTAACGTGTCAAAATTCGCGGACGATACTAAAATAGGCGGTAAGGTTGTTAACGAGGACGATAGAAATAGGATTATGGAGTGGACGGATAAGTGGCAGATGCAATTTAACGTAGACAAATGTAAAGTTTTGCATATAGGTTCTCGTAACAATAATTACACGTACACGATGGATGATAGTGAGTTAGCGAGCGTTGACGAGGAAGTAGATTTAGGCGTACGCGTATCTAAGGATTTAAAGGTTAGGAACCAGTGCCTGGAGTCTTGCGCAAAAGCTAATAGGATGTTAGGCTTCATAGCGCGTAATTTCGAATTTAAATCGAAGGATATTATATTGCCCCTTTACAAGTCCCTAGTCAGGCCTCATTTAGAATATGCCGTTCAGTTTTGGTGCCCGTACTTGCGTGAGGATATTGATAGGTTAGAAAGGGTTCAGCGTCGTGCCACGAAACTAATTCCGTCATTGCGCAACAAGCCTTATGAAGATAGGATTAAAGAGTTAGACCTGTATTCACTCGAAACTAGGAGATTAAGGGGGGAGCTTATTGAAGTTTTCAAAATCGTTAATAACATCGATAACGTACATTTTGACAAATTGTTCACTTTCGATAATAGTAATACTCGTAATAACGGATTTAAGTTGCGTGGCAGACGTTTCATTACTAATATCGCTAAAAACTTCTTTAGGTTTAAAGTAATTGATAAATGGAATAATCTTCCCGCGCCCGTCGTGACAGACATTTTAAAAATATTAACATTGTTTAAAATAAAAATAAAAAAATTAGCAACAGGAGCTCTGGGAGTGGTGGTCGAGGATGAGTCTGTTGACGATTAATGCCAGCTTGTGACATGCCAGCGTGTGATGCCAGCAATAAAATTATTAAAAAAAAAAAAAATTAGACGAACACGAACGTAGATGTAGCTCGTAGCGTAAACTTACCCACTTTTTGTTTAATTTTACCTACTTTTTTTTTCTTATCCTCTCCTTACTTTGCAGGTCTGTAACTCTCTTGCATGTTTGTTGTTTGCATGGTATGACAGTGAGTTAAGACTGTGTTTGCGTGGTTTGTAAGCTTTCTTATTTTACTTCTTTTCATCTTTCACCCCTCTCCTATTTTCTCCGACTATTTTCTTGACTTGTCGGCAGTGGCCGGCGGATGATGATGGTGAGTCTTTTTTCTCTTTTTCTGAATGAATGTTAACCCACGAGTGATAGGTGTTCCTCCTTACTTAACCCCTTATTCTCTTCTCTTCTCTTAACCCCCTACTCTTTCCTTTCTCTCGGGCTAACCTTAGAGTGGATCTTAGGGTCTTTGTTAGCCTTAGCTTCTGTAGATCATTAAGTAGGTATTACACTTATTTTCAACAAAACTTTCATTATAAAGACTTTCAACAGAAGTACCTTTATAATTACATAAATCAACAATTTCATTGTTGTCGTTACCGTTTTCAACATTAGCATCAGAAACACTGTCACAAGATGCATCACAAAAATCATCATCATGAGAGGCTGTGAGTTCTAGCCTCGAAGGAAATTCAGAGATAACTGAGTTAGAGAAGAAAGTTGGGTCAAGATTATCCAAATTTTCTAAGGGTGACGTTTCATCGTCACAAGAAAGGTCCTGCTCGGGTGCATTGCACCAGAGAGGGAAATAACGTTTTTTATCCCATTTATCGACGAAGAATCAAGCCGAAAAATCGAAATGCTTGTCTCGTAGGAGTAGGAATTTCGGGCCAATAACTAAATCATAATCGGGACAATAGTCTGAAGGGACTACTAAGAAACCTCTATTGAAAAGACAATTACTGAACAATAAGGGAAGTGTGATTTCCGCAAGGACGGGAATGAGGTTACCATCGGCATCCCGAATGTGTGAAACGGATGGCGGCTCTCTAGGGAGATGGTACTGCCATTTATCCATTATAGACGCAGAAACAAGACTATACGGACATTTAGGATCAAAACAACCTAAAAGGGTCTCCTTTGGGCAACGGAGTTTGAAATCGATTTCGGGAATAAAATAATAAATTTTGGAAGATTCCGAATATACAGAACTCAAAGAGGAATTAGATTGGGAAAGTGGGTCAGAATAAGGTACATTCAATGCCTTTCTACCCAGACCAGAAGGGTCAGCGGAATCACTCTGATTCTCTACCGAAACAACATTATCGGGAGATGGGTTTTCTCGCAACACTGAAGGATAGTGACATGACTCATGAACAAGGGAATAAAGGAAAATCCACAACTGGCGTGTATTGCTGTCTTTTAAACTTTTAACGTCAACGAACCATTTGACGGATCCCTGACGGTCACAATACTCTGTTATTTTATGCAGACCTTTATAAATTAAATACCAATAACATGTAAATTCTACCCAAGAGAAATGATATACTAGTCCATTGGACCAATCAATAAGAAAAGTACGGACGCGCGCGGGGTCACCGGAATTTGGGTCACAAGTATCAAAAGCGAAACCGATTTTATCGGCATCTGTAACCTGACAACCCCTAAACGAATCGTCAATTTTACTGAACCAATCCTTAAGGCGGGGTTCTACAAATTTATTATTGACGCGACCACAAAAATGAGGGACATCAATTGTACGTTTCAGTATTGAAAAGGAAGTTACAAGATTAACATTAGTGTATGTGTGCGAGTGAGGGGGTAATGGTTTGGACATCGTTAATCATAACACGTGTCGTTGTCACGAAAGTGTGTGTGTAAAACAAAAATAACCATGTAAGAGACAAGAAATGAGAAAAAATGGAACAAATTCTAAGTATTTTGAATAAAAATAATTGAGAGAAAAAATGAGATAAACAATGAAATAATTTTTTTTTATAGTTACGAGATAACGTAGGGGAACAAAAATGAGCGACTCTGCGTTAAATCCGGAAGCAGCGATCAACGAGTAATTTTTGAATCTCCCAAAACTGAAGTCTCGTTGGCAAGGGTCGAAAATCGGTCAGACGAACTCAAAATCACACTAGAAAAAAGGGATACAGTATAACAACAATAAACAAATTTTCACTAAAATTAATGAAAAAAGTTTAAATTGAAAAAAATGAAAAAAAGAAAAACCTAACCGGGTACAACTAAATAAAAAAAATGTGAGTTATGGATTTATATATCAGTATTATGACTGACCGCATCCACTTCCCACAACAAAGTCTAAATTGATATTAATTAATATCCTAATGTACAAAATATGCAGATAATTTTTATAAAAAGAATTTAGGATTCAAATTTATAATTTGTTGGGAAAAATAAATGTGAATACGTGAATCAATGACTGATCGTCCAATTAGCACTGTGTTACGTATTACACTATCGAACGGTTAATTAAAATCAATTAAGAAAATGATTAAGTGTTTAAAGTCACTTCACTGGTTCACACTAAAAAAGGAAAAAAATAAAAGTGAATTAAAATTACTAAAATTAATTAAAGAAAATGATAATTAAGAAAATGATTTAAAAGTAGTAGTTAATGATTAAAACTCATCACATAAACGGGGAAGAACGTTTTGGGCGAGGTGAGGAAATCAGCTGATGCCTCCTCTTTACTCTGAAAGTCAGCCCTGAGTTAGGTGTGGCGCTAGTCGAGCAGACAGAGAGAGGGGTGACGCCATCCAAAAGGGAGATGAAACACAACGTTGAAAATCTTCGACGGGAACACGGTCGAATGGGTGATTGGAGAAAAATACGAACAATGATTCGAAAGTTGATTGAAGATTACAAATCAAAGAGAAGTTCTTCAAGGGAAATTTTTGTAGTAAATTTATATGGTTGATTGTAGAGAGAATTATAAGGAAGAAATTTCCAAGCAAACGAAAGTTGATTGAAGGTCAACGATAAGTTGAATCAAAATGAGGTTGCAGATGGTGGGAGGGTTCAAGTTGAAGAGGTTGAAGGTCGACGACTCGAAGAGGTGAATAATTAAATTCGATGAAGTGTTTCAAAATTTTTTCAAAGTATGGACAGCCATTGATGAACGACGGTTTTTGCGGTGGGAGACTAAAAAGTCTCGGTCTAGGTGGAAAACTAAAATGTCTCGGTGGAAAACTAAAATGTCTCGGTGGAAAACTAAAATAGTCTCGGTAGGACCCCCAAATGTCGCGCGTGTGCACCGACCACTGCCCGCTTGCGACATTTATGATGAACTCACTTTGGACAATCCAACGAAGGTGGTACTTGTTGGTTAAACTCGGCCTTAGCCGAGAGCATCCGAGTAACAATACCAAGTTTTTTTCACGAAGGAGTGCATGGAAACACTTCACTTCTAAATTAGTTTTCGTTGACTCATATAATTTTTATTACACAAAGTATAAAAGAACGAGGCACTGAAGGAGGAAAATGAATTTACAGCCTCTTACAATAACCACTAAAAGTCAGACGTTTACAGGGGAGAGGTTCGACATCTTTTCACAATAGCTCAGGCAGGAATTTAAAGGAGGAAGGTCGTCCTCCGCGAGTAAGGGATAAAGCAGGAATTTAAAGCGAGGAGAGGTGCAACCTCTTATAACAATGGCCCAAGCAGGAATGCTTTAATTTACAATACAAGAAATAATTAAGTCTAAATTTTTTTTTTGGGGGGGGGGGGCAGTTGAAGGTTAAGCTCCCACTTTAACTGGAGAGCTAAAGAATTCTGACGTTAAGCATAATTTAAGCATGCAACGAAATTTACAAAGATAAAAAAATTAACAAAAAATACTAATTTTCGTAAGGTATATACTTTTGGATGGCAACATAATGTCGGGGTGCTGACATGTACCGAGTACATTGAGTACATTTATAACATTATATTAAATTATTTCTGTTAATTACAATTTTAGCAAGTTCTTAATTGACATATCTGATACTGAAGTAATCTAAGAGGGTGATACAATTTATATAATGAAGGAGAGTTCTCCGTTGTTCTATAATTTAAAGGGGATTTACAATAATGTTATATATTTATAGTTAACAGTAATTATGCCAATTATGTCAAGTATTATTAGAAGAAAGGTTGGTTATTAATGTTTGAATGCCTAACAGCCAGCGATGATGAAAACGGAGGAAAAATACAGTGTACTTTCCATTGGAAGTACACGGACATTTATGATAACGTAACACATAAGTAACAAGAATTTGAATGACAATTAGGAAGAAATAGTAGTACAAGTAATGAGGACGCGGATGACTATGTGACGTGCAGATAACGAGCCAGTACCTGGCATGGAAACAATACAGTATATTATAATAACATAACATAACATAACATCCTAAAGTTTTTAAATTGGTAGTAGAACAGAGAGAAGATTTCGAATTCAGATGCTTGCTCTTGGCGACGTCATCGGAATTCGAACATTCTATCAGCATTAGAATATCTTGCGAGAGGTGAATATTAAAAGAAAAGTATAAAGAATACATATGGACGTTTTTACATTTACCTAACTATGTACGTAATCATGATCATCAAGGGACCTGTACGAATGCACAAAGTATCGTACACATATCGGTTGTCACACAATAGATTGTGTGCGTAATATAGACACGAGTAAACATGACTGATAGGTTGATAGGGCATAAGTAGACAATAGGTAGATGAATGAATAAGTACTAAAATTATAAAGGATAGCGGTCAAGAAAGAACATGGATGTATGAATGAGTATGGTTCGAATAATATTTATATTGCATGACACCAGACAGGACACAACATATAAATAATGACTTGTAGAGAGTGAATTTTTATTATTATTAAAGAATTTACCATGTGTTTACATATGAAAGATATCCGCATACTAAACACGGATTCAGTCTTCGAGGTATTCAAGGAAATTAAGTTTACTTATGACGTCCATAGTGATTTACTTTGTACTACAGTATAAGTAATTATTAGGAGAAAGTAAAGGACGAATTAGAGAGAGAGTGTTAAGGGACATTCGCTTTTCACAGCGAACTTCTAGTGGCACAAACATGGATACTGCTCAACCATAGAAATGGTAGGTCGCATGGTTGTGACACTGCTCCCTCCTCTGAAAAAGGATGTGATGGTGGGTGAAAGTTTATTTACAATATATTAAAAATGAACAGTGACATTTCGGGATGGACTAATCAATGCAATTTAGTGGGAAATGATAATTATATTATGAAATAAAAAGACATCAAGGGGAAAAAAATCATTTTAAAATTACAACAGGTGAATTAAAAAGGTTGAGGTCTGATTACTAGGATTGTAGCGGAAATACTACAGAGACATGTAAGAAGTAAATAGACAGCCCAGATTTTGCTGTAACAATTTGGCGTAAAAGATTCAACAATTCTGATCGTGTTGCTGGTTTTTGGGGCTTTTTACGTAAAGTCTTGTCTAGTATTGCCCACACGTGTTCTATGGGGTTCATGTCAGGGGACTGACTCGGCCAAGGAAGTCGTTTGATACCATTTCGCTCCTCCCATTCTTTCGTCTTTTTTGCAGTGTGGCATGGGGCTCCATCTTCCATGAACAGGCAGCTTTCTTTTCAATTTGAGCACTTGAGAATATTGGCATAAGTCCTTCTTCAAGGATAGAAATGTAGGAACGAATATTAGTCATAATAATGGCAAAAAATTGATGCATACATTTTACCATAAAATTAAGGGTGTCTATTTACTTCTTGCATGTCTCTGTATATCAACAATGTAGATAAAATCCGAAGTTGTCACCTTTAAAAATTTATAAGTATGATCAATTGTGGCAATCATACTACATAACAATCTTATAAACTAATGCAACATCTAACTTATTACTGGCATTTCGACCTAATTATTTCAGTTAAAGTTCCAATTACAGGATTGAATCTAAATTTATATGGTTGATTGTAGAGAGAATTACAAGGAAGAGATTTCCAAGTAAACAAAAGTTGATTGAAGGTCAACGATGAGTTGAATCAAAATGAGGTTGCAGATGGTCGGGGGTTCAAGTTGAAGAGGTTGAAGGTCGACTCGAAGAAGTGAATAATTAAATTCCATGAAGTGTTTCAAAATTTTTTCAAAGTATGGACAGCCATTGATGAACGACGGTTTTTGCGGTGGGAGACTAAAAAGTCTCGGTCTCGGTGGAAAACTAAAATGTCTCGGTGGAAAACTAAATGTCTCGGTGGAAAACTAAAATAGTCTCGGTAGGACCCCCAAATGTCGCGCGTGTGCACCGACCACTGCCCGCTTGCGACATTTATGATGAACTCACTTTGGACAATCCAACGAAGGTGGTACTTGTTGGTTAAACTCGGCCTTAGCCGAGAGCATCCGAGTAACAATACCAAGTTTTTTTCACGAAGGAGTGCATGGAAACACTTCACTTCTAAATTAGTTTTCGTTGACTCATATAATTTTTATTACACAAAGTATAAAAGAACGAGGCACTGAAGGAGGAAAATGAATTTACAGCCTCTTACAATAACCACTAAAAGTCAGACGTTTACAGGGGGAGAGGTTCGACCTCTTTTCACAATAGCTCAGGCAGGAATTTAAAGGGAGGAAGGTCGTCCTCCGCGAGTAAGGGATAAAGCAGGAATTTAAAGCGAGGAGAGGTGCAACCTCTTATAACAATGGTCCAAGCAGGAATGCTTTAATTTACAATACAAGAAATAATTAAGTCTAAATTTTTTTTTTTGGGGGGGGGGGCAGTTGAAGGTTAAGCTCCCACTTTAACTGGAGAGCTAAAGAATTCTGACGTTAGCATAATTTAAGCATGCAACGAAATTTACAAGATAAAAAATTAACAAAAAATACTAATTTTCGTAAGGTATATACTTTTGGATGGCAACATAATGTCGGGGTGCTGACATGTACCGAGTACATTGAGTACATTTATAACATTATATTAAATTATTTCTGTTAATTACAATTTTAGCAAGTTCTTAATTGACATATCTGATACTGAAGTAATCTAAGAGGGTGATACAATTTATATAATGAAGGAGAGTTCTCCGTTGTTCTATAATTTAAAGGGATTTACAATAATGTTATATATTTATAGTTAACAGTAATTATGCCAAATTATGTCAAGTATTATTAGAAGAAAGGTTGGTTATTATAGTTTGAATGCCTAACAGCCAGCGATGATGAAAACGGAGGAAAAATACAGTGTACTTTCCATTGGAAGTACACGGACATTTATGATAACGTAACACATAAGTAACAAGAATTTGAATGACAATTAGGAAGAAATAGTAAGTACAAGTAATGAGGACGCGGATGACTATGTGACGTAAGCAGATAACGAGCCAGTAACCTGGCATGGAAACAATACAGTATATTATAATAACATAACATAACATAACATCCTAAAGTTTTAAATTGGTAGTAGAAGCAAGAGAGAAGATTTCGAATTCAGATGCTTGCTCTTGGCGACGTCATCGGAATTCGAACATTCGTATCAGCATTAAGAATATCTTGCGAGAGGTGAAATAATTAAAAGAAAAAGTATAAAGAATACATATGGACGTTTTTACATTTACCTAACTATGTACGTAATCATGATCATCAAGGGACATGTACGAATGCACAAAGTATCGTACACATATCGGTTGTCACACAATAGATTGTGTGCGTAATATAGACACGAGTAAACATGGACTGATAGGTTGATAGGGCATAAGTAGACAATAGGTAGATGAATGAATAAGTACTAAAATTAATAAAGGATAGCGGTCAAGAAAGAACATGGATGTATGAATGAGTATGGTCGAATAATATTTATATTGCATGACACCAGACAGGACACAACATATAAATAATGACTTGTAGAGAGTGAAGTTTTTATTATTATTAAAGAATTTACCATGTGTTACATATGAAAGATATCCGCATACTAAACACGTGATTCAGTCTTCGAGGTATTCAAGGAAATTAAGTTACTTTATGACGTCATAGTGATTTACTTTGTACGTACAGTATAAGTAATTATTAGGAGAAAGTAAAGGAGACGAATTAGAGAGAGAGTGTTAAGGGACATTCGCTTTTCACAGCGAACTTCTAGTGGCACAAACATGGATACTGCTCAACCATAGAAATGGTAGGTCGCATGGTTGTGACACTGCTCCCTCCTCTGAAAAAGGATGTGATGGTGGGGTGAAAGTTTATTTACAATATATTAAAAAATGAAACAGTGACAATTTCGGGATGGACTAATCAATGCAATTTAGTGGGAAGAATGATAATTATATTAATGAAATAAAAAACATCAAGGGGAAAAAAATCATTTTAAAATTACAACAGGTGAATTAAAAAGGTTGAGGTCTGATTACTAGGATTGTAGCGGAAATACTACAGAGACATGTAAGAAGTAAATAGACAGCCCAGATTTTGCTGTAACAATTTGGCGTAAAAGATTCAACAATTCTGATCGTGTTGCTGGTTTTTGGGGCTTTTTACGTAAAGTCTTGTCTAGTATTGCCCACACGTGTTCTATGGGGTTCATGTCAGGGGACTGACTCGGCCAAGGAAGTCGTTTGATACCATTTCGCTCCTCCCATTCTTTCGTCTTTTTTGCAGTGTGGCATGGGGCTCCATCTTCCATGAACAGGCAGCTTTCTTTTCAATTTGAGCACTTGAGAATATTGGCATAAGTCCTTCTTCAAGGATAGAAATGTAGGAAACGAATATTAGTCATAATAATGGCAAAAAAATTGGATGCATACATTTTACCATAAAATTAAGGGTGTCTATTTACTTCTTGCATGTCTCTGTATATCAACAATGTAGGATAAAATCCGAAGTTGTCACCTTTAAAAATTTATAAGTATGATCAATTGTGGCAATCATACTACATAAACAATCTTATAAACTAATGCAACATCTAACTTATTACTGGCATTTCGACCTAATTATTTCAGTTAAAGTTCCAATTACAGGATTGAATCTAAATTTATATGGTTGATTGTAGAGAGAATTACAAGGAAGAGATTTCCAAGTAAACAAAAGTTGATTGAAGGTCAACGATGAGTTGAATCAAAATGAGGTTGCAGATGGTCGGGGGGTTCAAGTTGAAGAGGTTGAAGGTCGACTCGAAGAAGTGAATAATTAAATTCCATGAAGTGTTTCAAAATTTTTTCAAAGTATGGACAGCCATTGATGAACGACGGTTTTTGCGGTGGGAGACTAAAAAGTCTCGGTCTCGGTGGAAAACTAAAATGTCTCGGTGGAAAACTAAAATGTCTCGGTGGAAAACTAAAATAGTCTCGGTAGGACCCCCAAATGTCGCGCGTGTGCACCGACCACTGCCCGCTTGCGACATTTATGATGAACTCACTTTGGACAATCCAACGAAGGTGGTACTTGTTGGTTAAACTCGGCCTTAGCCGAGAGCATCCGAGTAACAATACCAAGTTTTTTTCACGAAGGAGTGCATGGAAACACTTCACTTCTAAATTAGTTTTCGTTGACTCATATAATTTTTTACACAAAGTATAAAAGAACGAGGCACTGAAGGAGGAAAATGAATTTACAGCCTCTTACAATAACCACTAAAAGTCAGACGTTTACAGGGGGAGAGGTTCGACCTCTTTTCACAATAGCTCAGGCAGGAATTTAAAGGGAGGAAGGTCGTCCTCCGCGAGTAAGGGATAAAGCAGGAATTTAAAGCGAGGAGAGGTGCAACCTCTTATAACAATGGCCCAAGCAGGAATGCTTTAATTTACAATACAAGAAATAATTAAGTCTAAATTTTTTTTTTGGGGGGGGGGCAGTTGAAGGTTAAGCTCCCACTTTAACTGGAGAGCTAAAGAATTCTGACGTTAAGCATAATTTAAGCATGCAACGAAATTTACAAAGATAAAAAAATTAACAAAAAATACTAATTTTCGTAAGGTATATACTTTTGGATGGCAACATAATGTCGGGGTGCTGACATGTACCGAGTACATTGAGTACATTTATAATTAATTAAATTATTTCTGTTAATTACAATTTTAGCAAGTTCTTAATTGACATATCTGATACTGAAGTAATCTAAGAGGGTGATACAATTTATATAATGAAGGAGAGTTCTCCGTTGTTCTATAATTTAAAGGGGATTTACAATAATGTTATATATTTATAGTTAACAGTAATTATGCCAAATTATGTCAAGTATTATTAGAAGAAAGGTTGGTTATTATAGTTTGAATGCCTAACAGCCAGCGATGATGAAAACGGAGGAAAAATACAGTGTACTTTCCATTGGAAGTACACGGACATTTATGATAACGTAACACATAAGTAACAAGAATTTGAATGACAATTAGGAAGAAATAGTAAGTACAAGTAATGAGGACGCGGATGACTATGTGACGTAAGCAGATAACGAGCCAGTAACCTGGCATGGAAACAATACAGTATATTATAATAACATAACATAACATAACATCCTAAAGTTTTAAATTGGTAGTAGAAGCAAGAGAGAAGATTTCGAATTCAGATGCTTGCTCTTGGCGACGTCATCGGAATTCGAACATTCGTATCAGCATTAAGAATATCTTGCGAGAGGTGAAATAATTAAAAGAAAAAGTATAAAGAATACATATGGACGTTTTTACATTTACCTAACTATGTACGTAATCATGATCATCAAGGGACATGTACGAATGCACAAAGTATCGTACACATATCGGTTGTCACACAATAGATTGTGTGCGTAATATAGACACGAGTAAACATGGACTGATAGGTTGATAGGGCATAAGTAGACAATAGGTAGATGAATGAATAAGTACTAAAATTAATAAAGGATAGCGGTCAAGAAAGAACATGGATGTATGAATGAGTATGGTCGAATAATATTTATATTGCATGACACCAGACAGGACACAACATATAAATAATGACTTGTAGAGAGTGAAGTTTTTATTATTATTAAAGAATTTACCATGTGTTACATATGAAAGATATCCGCATACTAAACACGTGATTCAGTCTTCGAGGTATTCAAGGAAATTAAGTTACTTTATGACGTCATAGTGATTTACTTTGTACGTACAGTATAAGTAATTATTAGGAGAAAGTAAAGGAGACGAATTAGAGAGAGAGTGTTAAGGGACATTCGCTTTTCACAGCGAACTTCTAGTGGCACAAACATGGATACTGCTCAACCATAGAAATGGTAGGTCGCATGGTTGTGACACTGCTCCCTCCTCTGAAAAAGGATGTGATGGTGGGGTGAAAGTTTATTTACAATATATTAAAAAATGAAACAGTGACAATTTCGGGATGGACTAATCAATGCAATTTAGTGGGAAGAATGATAATTATATTAATGAAATAAAAGACATCAAGGGGAAAAAAATCATTTTAAAATTACAACAGGTGAATTAAAAAGGTTGAGGTCTGATTACTAGGATTGTAGCGGAAATACTACAGAGACATGTAAGAAGTAAATAGACAGCCCAGATTTTGCTGTAACAATTTGGCGTAAAAGATTCAACAATTCTGATCGTGTTGCTGGTTTTTGGGGCTTTTTACGTAAAGTCTTGTCTAGTATTGCCCACACGTGTTCTATGGGGTTCATGTCAGGGGACTGACTCGGCCAAGGAAGTCGTTTGATACCATTTCGCTCCTCCCATTCTTTCGTCTTTTTTGCAGTGTGGCATGGGGCTCCATCTTCCATGAACAGGCAGCTTTCTTTTCAATTTGAGCACTTGAGAATATTGGCATAAGTCCTTCTTCAAGGATAGAAATGTAGGAAACGAATATTAGTCATAATAATGGCAAAAAAATTGGATGCATACATTTTACCATAAAATTAAGGGTGTCTATTTACTTCGGATAAAATCCGAAGTTGTCACCTTTAAAAATTTATAAGTATGATCAATTGTGGCAATCATACTACATAAACAATCTTATAAACTAATGCAACATCTAACTTATTACTGGCATTTCGACCTAATTATTTCAGTTAAAGTTCCAATTACAGGATTGAATCTAAATTTATATGGTTGATTGTAGAGAGAATTACAAGGAAGAGATTTCCAAGTAAACAAAAGTTGATTGAAGGTCAACGATGAGTTGAATCAAAATGAGGTTGCAGATGGTCGGGGGGTTCAAGTTGAAGAGGTTGAAGGTCGACTCGAAGAAGTGAATAATTAAATTCCATGAAGTGTTTCAAAATTTTTTCAAAGTATGGACAGCCATTGATGAACGACGGTTTTTGCGGTGGGAGACTAAAAAGTCTCGTCTCGGTGGAAAACTAAAATGTCTCGGTGGAAACTAAAATGTCTCGGTGGAAAACTAAAATAGTCTCGGTAGGACCCCCAAATGTCGCGCGTGTGCACCGACCACTGCCCGCTTGCGACATTTATGATGAACTCACTTTGGACAATCCAACGAAGGTGGTACTTGTTGGTTAAACTCGGCCTTAGCCGAGAGCATCCGAGTAACAATACCAAGTTTTTTTCACGAAGGAGTGCATGGAAACACTTCACTTCTAAATTAGTTTTCGTTGACTCATATAATTTTTATTACACAAAGTATAAAAGAACGAGGCACTGAAGGAGGAAAATGAATTTACAGCCTCTTACAATAACCACTAAAAGTCAGACGTTTACAGGGGGAGAGGTTCGACCTCTTTTCACAATAGCTCAGGCAGGAATTTAAAGGGAGGAAGGTCGTCCTCCGCGAGTAAGGGATAAAGCAGGAATTTAAAGCGAGGAGAGGTGCAACCTCTTATAACAATGGCCCAGGAATGCTTTAATTTACAATACAAGAAATAATTAAGTCTAAATTTTTTTTTTGGGGGGGGGGCAGTTGAAGGTTAAGCTCCCACTTTAACTGGAGAGCTAAAGAATTCTGACGTTAAGCATAATTTAAGCATGCAACGAAATTTACAAAGATAAAAAAATTAACAAAAAATACTAATTTTCGTAAGGTATATACTTTTGGATGGCAACATAATGTCGGGGTGCTGACATGTACCGAGTACATTGAGTACATTTATAACATTATATTAAATTATTTCTGTTAATTACAATTTTAGCAAGTTCTTAATTGACATATCTGATACTGAAGTAATCTAAGAGGGTGATACAATTTATATAATGAAGGAGAGTTCTCCGTTGTTCTATAATTTAAAGGGGATTTACAATAATGTTATATATTTATAGTTAACAGTAATTATGCCAAATTATGTCAAGTATTATTAGAAGAAAGGTTGGTTATTATAGTTTGAATGCCTAACAGCCAGCGATGATGAAAACGGAGGAAAAATACAGTGTACTTTCCATTGGAAGTACACGGACATTTATGATAACGTAACACATAAGTAACAAGAATTTGAATGACAATTAGGAAGAAATAGTAAGTACAAGTAATGAGGACGCGGATGACTATGTGACGTAAGCAGATAACGAGCCAGTAACCTGGCATGGAAACAATACAGTATATTATAATAACATAACATAACATAACATCCTAAAGTTTTAAATTGGTAGTAGAAGCAAGAGAGAAGATTTCGAATTCAGATGCTTGCTCTTGGCGACGTCATCGGAATTCGAACATTCGTATCAGCATTAAGAATATCTTGCGAGAGGTGAAATAATTAAAAGAAAAAGTATAAAGAATACATATGGACGTTTTTACATTTACCTAACTATGTACGTAATCATGATCATCAAGGGACATGTACGAATGCACAAAGTATCGTACACATATCGGTTGTCACACAATAGATTGTGTGCGTAATATAGACACGAGTAAACATGGACTGATAGGTTGATAGGGCATAAGTAGACAATAGGTAGATGAATGAATAAGTACTAAAATTAATAAAGGATAGCGGTCAAGAAAGAACATGGATGTATGAATGAGTATGGTCGAATAATATTTATATTGCATGACACCAGACAGGACACAACATATAAATAATGACTTGTAGAGAGTGAAGTTTTTATTATTATTAAAGAATTTACCATGTGTTACATATGAAAGATATCCGCATACTAAACACGTGATTCAGTCTTCGAGGTATTCAAGGAAATTAAGTTACTTTATGACGTCATAGTGATTTACTTTGTACGTACAGTATAAGTAATTATTAGGAGAAAGTAAAGGAGACGAATTAGAGAGAGAGTGTTAAGGGACATTCGCTTTTCACAGCGAACTTCTAGTGGCACAAACATGGATACTGCTCAACCATAGAAATGGTAGGTCGCATGGTTGTGACACTGCTCCCTCCTCTGAAAAAGGATGTGATGGTGGGGTGAAAGTTTATTTACAATATATTAAAAAATGAAACAGTGACAATTTCGGGATGGACTAATCAATGCAATTTAGTGGGAAGAATGATAATTATATTAATGAAATAAAAAGACATCAAGGGGAAAAAAATCATTTTAAAATTACAACAGGTGAATTAAAAAGGTTGAGGTCTGATTACTAGGATTGTAGCGGAAATACTACAGAGACATGTAAGAAGTAAATAGACAGCCCAGATTTTGCTGTAACAATTTGGCGTAAAAGATTCAACAATTCTGATCGTGTTGCTGGTTTTTGGGGCTTTTTACGTAAAGTCTTGTCTAGTATTGCCCACACGTGTTCTATGGGGTTCATGTCAGGGGACTGACTCGGCCAAGGAAGTCGTTTGATACCATTTCGCTCCTCCCATTCTTTCGTCTTTTTTGCAGTGTGGCATGGGGCTCCATCTTCCATGAACAGGCAGCTTTCTTTTCAATTTGAGCACTTGAGAATATTGGCATAAGTCCTTCTTCAAGGATAGAAATGTAGGAAACGAATATTAGTCATAATAATGGCAAAAAAATTGGATGCATACATTTTACCATAAAATTAAGGGTGTCTATTTACTTCTTGCATGTCTCTGTATATCAACAATGTAGGATAAAATCCGAAGTTGTCACCTTTAAAAATTTATAAGTATGATCAATTGTGGCAATCATACTACATAAACAATCTTATAAACTAATGCAACATCTAACTTATTACTGGCATTTCGACCTAATTATTTCAGTTAAAGTTCCAATTACAGGATTGAATCTAAATTTATATGGTTGATTGTAGAGAGAATTACAAGGAAGAGATTTCCAAGTAAACAAAAGTTGATTGAAGGTCAACGATGAGTTGAATCAAAATGAGGTTGCAGATGGTCGGGGGGTTCAAGTTGAAGAGGTTGAAGGTCGACTCGAAGAAGTGAATAATTAAATTCCATGAAGTGTTTCAAAATTTTTTCAAAGTATGGACAGCCATTGATGAACGACGGTTTTTGCGGTGGGAGACTAAAAAGTCTCGGTCTCGGTGGAAAACTAAAATGTCTCGGTGGAAAACTAAAATGTCTCGGTGGAAAACTAAAATAGTCTCGGTAGGACCCCCAAATGTCGCGCGTGTGCACCGACCACTGCCCGCTTGCGACATTTATGATGAACTCACTTTGGACAATCCAACGAAGGTGGTACTTGTTGGTTAAACTCGGCCTTAGCCGAGAGCATCCGAGTAACAATACCAAGTTTTTTTCACGAAGGAGTGCATGGAAACACTTCACTTCTAAATTAGTTTTCGTTGACTCATATAATTTTTATTACACAAAGTATAAAAGAACGAGGCACTGAAGGAGGAAAATGAATTTACAGCCTCTTACAATAACCACTAAAAGTCAGACGTTTACAGGGGGAGAGGTTCGACCTCTTTTCACAATAGCTCAGGCAGGAATTTAAAGGGAGGAAGGTCGTCCTCCGCGAGTAAGGGATAAAGCAGGAATTTAAAGCGAGGAGAGGTGCAACCTCTTATAACAATGGCCAAAGCAGGAATGCTTTAATTTACAATACAAGAAATAATTAAGTCTAAATTTTTTTGGGGGGGGGGCAGTTGAAGGTTAAGCTCCCACTTTAACTGGAAGCTAAAGAATTCTGACGTTAAGCATAATGTAAGCATGCAACGAAATTTACAAAGATAAAAAAATTAACAAAAAATACTAATTTTCGTAAGGTATATACTTTTGGATGGCAACATAATGTCGGGGTGCTGACATGTACCGAGTACATTGAGTACATTATATTAAATTATTTCTGTTAATTACAATTTTAGCAAGTTCTTAATTGACATATCTGATACTGAAGTAATCTAAGAGGGTGATACAATTTATAATGAAGGAGAGTTCTCCGTTTGTTCTATAATTTAAAGGGGATTTACAATAATGTTATATATTTATAGTTAACAGTAATTATGCCAAATTATGTCAAGTATTATTAGAAGAAAGGTTGGTTATTATAGTTGAATGCCTAACAGCCAGCGATGATGAAAACGGAGGAAAAATACAGTTACTTTCCATTGGAAGTACACGGACATTTATGATAACGTAACACATAAGTAACAAGAATTTGAATGGACAATTAGGAAGAAATAGTAAGTACAAGTAATGAGGACGCGGATGACTATGTGACGTAAGCAGATAACGAGCCAGTAACCTGGCATGGAAACAATACAGTATATTATAATAACATAACATAACATAACATCCTAAAGTTTTAAATTGGTAGTAGAAGCAAGAGAGAAGATTTCGAATTCAGATGCTTGCTCTTGGCGACGTCATCGGAATTCGAACATTCGTATCAGCATTAAGAATATCTTGCGAGAGGTGAAATAATTAAAAGAAAAAGTATAAAGAATACATATGACGTTTTTACATTTACCTAACTATGTACGTAATCATGATCATCAAGGGACATGTACGAATGCACAAAGTATCGTACACATATCGGTTGTCACACAATAGATTGTGTGCGTAATATAGACACGAGTAAAACATGGACTGATAGGTTGATAGGGCATAAGTAGACAATAGGTAGATGAATGAATAAGTACTAAAATTAATAAAGGATAGCGGTCAAGAAAGAACATGGATGTATGAATGAGTATGGTCGAATAATATTTATATTGCATGACACCAGACAGGACACAACATATAAATAATGACTTGTAGAGAGTGAAGTTTTTATTATTATTAAAGAATTTACCATGTGTTACATATGAAAGATATCCGCATACTAAACACGTGATTCAGTCTTCGAGGTATTCAAGGAAATTAAGTTACTTTATGACGTCATAGTGATTTACTTTGTACGTACAGTATAAGTAATTATTAGGAGAAAGTAAAGGAGACGAATTAGAGAGAGAGTGTTAAGGGACATTCGCTTTTCACAGCGAACTTCTAGTGGCACAAACATGGATATGCTCAACCATAGAAATGGTAGGTCGCATGGTTGTGACACTGCTCCCTCCTCTGAAAAAGGATGTGATGGTGGGGTGAAAGTTTATTTACAATATATTAAAAAATGAAACAGTGACAATTTCGGGATGGACTAATCAATTGCAATTTAGTGGGAAGAATGATAATTATATTAATGAAATAAAAAGACATCAAGGGGAAAAAAAATCATTTTAAAATTACAACAGGTGAATTAAAAAGGTTGAGGTCTGATTACTAGGATTGTAGCGGAAATACTACAGAGACAGTAAGAAGTAAATAGACAGCCCAGATTTTGCTGTAACAATTTGGCGTAAAAGATTCAACAATTCTGATCGTGTTGCTGGTTTTGGGGGCTTTTTACGTAAAGTTCTTGTCTAGTATGCCCACACGTGTTCTATGGGGTTCATGTCAGGGGACTGACTCGGCCAAGGAAGTCGTTTGATACCATTTCGCTCCTCCCATTCTTTCGTCTTTTTTGCAGTGTGGCATGGGGCTCCATCTTCCATGAACAGGCAGCTTTCTTTTCAATTTGAGCACTTGAGAATATTGGCATAAGTCCTTCTTCAAGGATAGAAATGTAGGAAACGAATATTAGTCTAATAATGGCAAAAAAAATTGGATGCATACATTTTACCCTAAAATTAAGGGTGTCTATTTATTCTTGCATGTCTCTGTATATCAACAATGTAGGATAAAATCCGAAGTTGTCACCTTTAAAAATTTATAAGTATGATCAATTGTGGTAATCATACTACATAAACAATCTTATAAACTAATGCAACATCTAACTTATTACTTGCATTTCGACCTAATTATTTCAGTTAAAGTTCCAATTACAGGATTGAATCTAAATTTATATGGTTGATTGTAGAGAGAATTACAAGGAAGAGATTTCCAAGTAAACAAAAGTTGATTGAAGGTCAACGATGAGTTGAATCAAAATGAGGTTGCAGATGGTCGGGGGGTTCAAGTTGAAGAGGTTGAAGGTCGACTCGAAGAAGTGAATAATTAAATTCCATGAAGTGTTTCAAAAATTTTTTCAAAGTATGGACAGCCATTGATGAACGACGGTTTTTGCGGTGGGAGACTAAAAAGTCTCGGTCTCGGTGGAAAACTAAAATGTCTCGGTGGAAAACTAAAATGTCTCGGTGGAAAACTAAAATAGTCTCGGTAGGACCCCCAAATGTCGCGCGTGTGCATCGACCACTGCCCGCTTGCGACATTTATGATGAACTCACTTTGGACAATCCAACGAAGGTGGTACTTGTTGGTTAAACTCGGCCTTAGCCGAGAGCATCCGAGTAACAATACCAAGTTTTTTCACGAAGGAGTGCATGGAAACACTTCACTTCTAAATTAGTTTTCGTTGACTCATATAATTTTTATTACACAAAGTATAAAAGAACGAGGCACTGAAGGAGGAAAATGAATTTACAGCCTCTTACAATAACCACTAAAAATCAGACGTTTACAGGGGGAGAGGTTCGACCTCTTTTCACAATAGCTCAGGCAGGAATTTAAAGGGAGGAAGGTCGTCCTCCGCGAGTAAGGGATAAAGCAGGAATTTAAAGCGAGGAGAGATGCAACCTCTTATAACAATGGCCCAAGCAGGAATGCTTTAATTTACAATACAAGAAATAATTAAGTCTAAATTTTTTTGGGGGGGGGGCAGTTGAAGGTTAAGCTCCCACTTTAACTGGAGAGCTAAAGAATTCTGACGTTAAGCATAACTTAAGCATGCAACGAAATTTACAAAGATAAAAAAATTAACAAAAAATACTAATTTTCGTAAGGTATATACTTTTGGATGGCAACATAATGTCGGGGTGCTGACATGTACCGAGTACATTGAGTACATTATATTAAATTATTTCTGTTAATTACAATTTTAGCAAGTTCTTAATTGACATATCTGATACTGAAGTAATCTAAGAGGGTGATACAATTTATATAATGAAGGAGAGTTCTCCGTTGTTCTATAATTTAAAGGGGATTTACAATAATGTTATATATTTATAGTTAACAGTAATTATGCCAAATTATGTCAAGTATTATTAGAAGAAAGGTTGGTTATTATAGTTTGAATGCCTAACAGCCAGCGATGATGAAAACGGAGGAAAAATACAGTGTACTTTCCATTGGAAGTACACGGACATTTATGATAACGTAACACATAAGTAACAAGAATTTGAATGACAATTAGGAAGAAATAGTAAGTACAAGTAATGAGGACGCGGATGACTATGTGACGTAAGCAGATAACGAGCCAGTAACCTGGCATGGAAACAAAAGTATATTATAATAACATAACATAACATAACATCCTAAAGTTTTAAATTGGTAGTAGAAGCAAGAGAGAAGATTTCGAATTCAGATGCTTGCTCTTGGCGACGTCATCGGAATTCGAACATTCGTATCAGCATTAAGAATATCTTGCGAGAGGTGAAATAATTAAAAGAAAAAGTATAAAGAATACATATGGACGTTTTTACATTTACCTAACTATGTACGTAATCATGATCATCAAGGGACATGTACGAATGCACAAAGTATCGTACACATATCGGTTGTCACACAATAGATTGTGTGCGTAATATAGACACGAGTAAACATGGACTGATAGGTTGATAGGGCATAAGTAGACAATAGGTAGATGAATGAATAAGTACTAAAATTAATAAAGGATAGCGGTCAAGAAAGAACATGGATGTATGAATGAGTATGGTCGAAAATATTTATATTGCATGACACCAGACAGGACACAACATATAAATAATGACTTGTAGAGAGTGAAGTTTTATTATTATTAAAGAATTTACCATGTGTTACATATGAAAGATATCCGCATACTAAACACGTGATTCAGTCTTCGAGGTATTCAAGGAAATTAAGTTACTTTATGACGTCATAGTGATTTACTTTGTACGTACAGTATAAGTAATTATTAGGAGAAAGTAAAGGAGACGAATTAGAGAGAGAGTGTTAAGGGACATTCGCTTTTCCAGCGAACTTCTAGTGGCACAAACATGGATACTGCTCAACCATAGAAATGTAGGTCGCATGGTTGTGACACTGCTCCCTCCTCTGAAAAAGGAAGTGATGGTGGGGTGAAAGTTTATTTACAATATATTAAAAAATGAAACAGTGACAATTTCGGGATGGACTAATCAATGCAATTTAGTGGAAGAATGATAATTATTATTTTAATAAAAAGACATCAAGGGGAAAAAAATCATTTTAAAATTACAACAGGTGAATTAAAAAGGTTGAGGTCTGATTACTAGGATTGTAGCGGAAATACTACAGAGACATGTAAGAAGTAAATAGACAGCCCAGATTTTGCTGTAACAATTTGGCGTAAAGATTCAACAATTCTGATCGTGTTGCTGGTTTTTGGGGCTTTTTACGTAAAGTCTTGTCTAGTATTGCCCACACGTGTTCTATGGGGTTCATGTCAGGGGACTGACTCGGCCAAGGAAGTCGTTTGATACCATTTCGCTCCTCCCATTCTTTCGTCTTTTTTGCAGTGTGGCATGGGGCTCCATCTTCCATGAACAGGCAGCTTTCTTTTCAATTTGAGCACTTGAGAATATTGGCATAAGTCCTTCTTCAAGGATAGAAATGTAGGAAACGAATATTAGTCATAATAATGGCAAAAAAATTGGATGCATACATTTTACCATAAAATTAAGGGTGTCTATTTACTTCTTGCATGTCTCGTATATCAACAATGTAGGATAAAATCCGAAGTTGTCACCTTTAAAAATTTATAAGTATGATCAATTGTGGCAATCATACTACATAAACAATCTTATAAACTAATGCAACATCTAACTTATTACTGGCATTTCGACCTAATTATTTCAGTTAAAGTTCCAATTACAGGATTGAATCTAAATTTATATGGTTGATTGTAGAGAGAATTACAAGGAAGAGATTTCCAAGTAAACAAAAGTTGATTGAAGGTCAACGATGAGTTGAATCAAAATGAGGTTGCAGATGGTCGGGGGGTTCAAGTTGAAGAGGTTGAAGGTCGACTCGAAGAAGTGAATAATTAAATTCCATGAAGTGTTTCAAAATTTTTTCAAAGTATGGACAGCCATTGATGAACGACGGTTTTTGCGGTGGGAGACTAAAAAGTCTCGGTCTCGGTGGAAAAACTAAAATGTCTCGGTGGAAAAACTAAAATGTCTCGGTGGAAAACTAAAATAGTCTCGGTAGGACCCCCAAATGTCGCGCGTGTGCACCGACCACTGCCCGCTTGCGACATTTATGATGAACTCACTTTGGACAATCCAACGAAGGTGGTACTTGTTGGTTAAACTCGGCCTTAGCCGAGAGCATCCGAGTAACAATACCAAGTTTTTTTCACGAAGGAGTGCATGGAAACACTTCACTTCTAAATTAGTTTTCGTTGACTCATATAATTTTTATTACACAAAGTATAAAAGAACGAGGCACTGAAGGAGGAAAATGAATTTACAGCCTCTTACAATAACCACTAAAAATCAGACGTTTACAGGGGGAGAGGTTCGACCTCTTTTCACAATAGCTCAGGCAGGAATTTAAAGGGAGGAAGGTCGTCCTCCGCGAGTAAGGGATAAAGCAGGAATTTAAAGCGAGGAGAGATGCAACCTCTTATAACAATGGCCCAAGCAGGAATGCTTTAATTTACAATACAAGAAATAATTAAGTCTAAATTTTTTTTTGGGGGGGGGGCAGTTGAAGGTTAAGCTCCCACTTTAACTGGAGAGCTAAAGAATTCTGACGTTAAGCATAACTTAAGCATGCAACGAAATTTACAAAGATAAAAAAATTAACAAAAAATACTAATTTTCGTAAGGTATATACTTTTGGATGGCAACATAATGTCGGGGTGCTGACATGTACCGAGTACATTGAGTACATTATATTAAATTATTTCTGTTAATTACAATTTTAGCAAGTTCTTAATTGACATATCTGATACTGAAGTAATCTAAGAGGGTGATACAATTTATATAATGAAGGAGAGTTCTCCGTTGTTCTATAATTTAAAGGGGATTTACAATAATGTTATATATTTATAGTTAACAGTAATTATGCCAAATTATGTCAAGTATTATTAGAAGAAAGGTTGGTTATTATAGTTTGAATGCCTAACAGCCAGCGATGATGAAAACGGAGGAAAAATACAGTGTACTTTCCATTGGAAGTACACGGACATTTATGATAACGTAACACATAAGTAACAAGAATTTGAATGACAATTAGGAAGAAATAGTAAGTACAAGTAATGAGGACGCGGATGACTATGTGACGTAAGCAGATAACGAGCCAGTAACCTGGCATGGAAACAATACAGTATATTATAATAACATAACATAACATAACATCCTAAAGTTTTAAATTGGTAGTAGAAGCAAGAGAGAAGATTTCGAATTCAGATGCTTGCTCTTGGCGACGTCATCGGAATTCGAACATTCGTATCAGCATTAAGAATATCTTGCGAGAGGTGAAATAATTAAAAGAAAAAAGTATAAAGAATACATATGGACGTTTTTACATTTACCTAACTATGTACGTAATCATGATCATCAAGGGACATGTACGAATGCACAAAGTATCGTACACATATCGGTTGTCACACAATAGATTGTGTGCGTAATATAGACACGAGTAAACATGGACTGATAGGTTGATAGGGCATAAGTAGACAATAGGTAGATGAATGAATAAGTACTAAAATTAATAAAGGATAGCGGTCAAGAAAGAACATGGATGTATGAATGAGTATGGTCGAATAATATTTATATTGCATGACACCAGACAGGACACAACATATAAATAATGACTTGTAGAGAGTGAAGTTTTTATTATTATTAAAGAATTTACCATGTGTTACATATGAAAGATATCCGCATACTAAACACGTGATTCAGTCTTCGAGGTATTCAAGGAAATTAAGTTACTTTATGACGTCATAGTGATTTACTTTGTACGTACAGTATAAGTAATTATTAGGAGAAAGTAAAGGAGACGAATTAGAGAGAGAGTGTTAAGGGACATTCGCTTTTCACAGCGAACTTCTAGTGGCACAAACATGGATACTGCTCAACCATAGAAATGGTAGGTCGCATGGTTGTGACACTGCTCCCTCCTCTGAAAAAGGAAGTGATGGTGGGGTGAAAGTTTATTTACAATATATTAAAAAATGAAACAGTGACAATTTCGGGATGGACTAATCAATGCAATTTAGTGGGAAGAATGATAATTATATATTTTAATAAAAAGACATCAAGGGGAAAAAAATCATTTTAAAATTACAACAGGTGAATTAAAAAGGTTGAGGTCTGATTACTAGGATTGTAGCGGAAATACTACAGAGACATGTAAGAAGTAAATAGACAGCCCAGATTTTGCTGTAACAATTTGGCGTAAAAGATTCAACAATTCTGATCGTGTTGCTGGTTTTTGGGGCTTTTTACGTAAAGTCTTGTCTAGTATTGCCCACACGTGTTCTATGGGGTTCATGTCAGGGGACTGACTCGGCCAAGGAAGTCGTTTGATACCATTTCGCTCCTCCCATTCTTTCGTCTTTTTTGCAGTGTGGCATGGGGCTCCATCTTCCATGAACAGGCAGCTTTCTTTTCAATTTGAGCACTTGAGAATATTGGCATAAGTCCTTCTTCAAGGATAGAAATGTAGGAAACGAATATTAGTCATAATAATGGCAAAAAAATTGGATGCATACATTTTACCATAAATTAAGGGTGTCTATTTACTTCTTGCATGTCTCTGTATATCAACAATGTAGGATAAAATCCGAAGTTGTCACCTTTAAAAAATTTATAAGTATGATCAATTGTGGCAATCATACTACATAAACAATCTTATAAACTAATGCAACATCTAACTTATTACTGGCATTTCGACCTAATTATTTCAGTTAAAGTTCCAATTACAGGATTGAATCTAAATTTATATGGTTGATTGTAGAGAGAATTACAAGGAAGAGATTTCCAAGTAAACAAAAGTTGATTGAAGGTCAACGATGAGTTGAATCAAAATGAGGTTGCAGATGGTCGGGGGGTTCAAGTTGAAGAGGTTGAAGGTCGACTCGAAGAAGTGAATAATTAAATTCCATGAAGTGTTTCAAAATTTTTTCAAAGTATGGACAGCCATTGATGAACGACGGTTTTTGCGGTGGGAGACTAAAAAGTCTCGGTCTCGGTGGAAAACTAAAATGTCTCGGTGGAAAACTAAAATGTCTCGGTGGAAAACTAAAATAGTCTCGGTAGGACCCCCAAATGTCGCGCGTGTGCACCGACCACTGCCCGCTTGCGACATTTATGATGAACTCACTTTGGACAATCCAACGAAGGTGGTACTTGTTGGTTAAACTCGGCCTTAGCCGAGAGCATCCGAGTAACAATACCAAGTTTTTTCACGAAGGAGTGCATGGAAACACTTCACTTCTAAATTAGTTTTCGTGACTCATATAATTTTATTACACAAAGTATAAAAGAACGAGGCACTGAAGGAGGAAAATGAATTTACAGCCTCTTACAATAACCACTAAAAAGTCAGACGTTTACAGGGGGAGAGGTTCGACCTCTTTTCACAATAGCTCAGGCAGGAATTTAAAGGGAGGAAGGTCGTCCTCCGCGAGTAAGGGATAAAGCAGGAATTTAAAGCGAGGAGAGTGCAACCTCTTATAACAATGGCCCAAGCAGGAATGCTTTAATTTACAATACAAGAAATAATTAAGTCTAAATTTTTTTTTGGGGGGGGGGGGGCAGTTGAAGGTTAAGCTCTCACTTTAACTGGAGAGCTAAAGAATTCTGACGTTAAGCATAATTTAAGCATGCAACGAAATTTACAAAGATAAAAAATTAACAAAAAATACTAATTTTCGTAAGGTATATACTTTTGGATGGCAACATAATGTCGGGGTGCTGACATGTACCGAGTACATTGAGTACATTTATAACATAATATTAAATTATTTCTGTTAATTACAATTTAGCAAGTTCTTAATTGACATATCTGATACTGAAGTAATCTAAGAGGGTGATACAATTTATATAATGAAGGAGAGTTCTCCGTTGTTCTATAATTTAAAGGGGATTTACAATAATGTATATATTTATAGTTAACAGTAATTATGCCAAATTATGTCAAGTATTATTAGAAGAAAGGTTGGTTATTATAGTTTGAATGCCTAACAGCCAGCGATGATGAAAACGGAGGGAAAATACAGTGTACTTTCCATTGGAAGTACACGGACATTTATGATAACGTAACACATAAGTAACAAGAATTGAATGACAATTAGGAAGAAATAGTAAGTACAAGTAATGAGGACGCGGATGACTATGTGACGTAAGCAGATAACGAGCCAGTAACCTGGCATGGAAACAATACAGTATATTATAATAACATAACATAACATAACATCCTAAAGTTTTAAATTGGTAGTAGAAGCAAGAGAGAAGATTTCTAATTCAGATGCTTGCTCTTGGCGACGTCATCGGAATTCGAACATTCGTATCAGCATTAAGAATATCTTGCGAGAGGTGAAATAATTAAAAGAAAAAGTATAAAGAATACATATGGACGTTTTTACATTTACCTAACTATGTACGTAATCATGATCATCAAGGACATGTACGAATGCACAAAGTATCGTACACATATCGGTTGTCACACAATAGATTGTGTGCGTAATATAGACACGAGTAAACATGGACTGATAGGTTGATAGGGCATAAGTAGACAATAGGTAGATGAATGAATAAGTACTAAAATTAATAAAGGATAGCGGTCAAGAAAGAACATGGATGTATGAATGAGTATGGTCGAATAATATTTATATTGCATGACACCAGACAGGACACAACATATAAATAATGACTTGTAGAGAGTGAAGTTTTTATATTATTAAAGAATTTACCATGTGTTACATATGAAAGATATCCGCATACTAAACACGTGATTCAGTCTTCGAGGTATTCAAGGAAATTAAGTTACTTTATGACGTCATAGTGATTTACTTTGTACGTACAGTATAAGTAATTATTAGGAGAAAGTAAAGGAGACGAATTAGAGAGAGAGTGTTAAGGGACATTCGCTTTTCACAGCGAACTTCTAGTGGCACAAACATGGATACTGCTCAACCATAGAAATGGTAGGTCGCATGGTTGTGACACTGCTCCCTCCTCTGAAAAAGGAAGTGATGGTGGGGTGAAAGTTTATTTACAATATATTAAAAAATGAAACAGTGACAATTTCGGGATGACTAATCAATGCAATTTAGTGGGAAGAATGATAATTTATTAATGAAATAAAAAGACATCAAGGGGAAAAAAATCATTTTAAAATTACAACAGGTGAATTAAAAAGGTTGAGGTCTGATTACTAGGATTGTAGCGGAAATACTACAGAGACATGTAAGAAGTAAATAGACAGCCCAGATTTTGCTGTAACAATTTGGCGTAAAAGATTCAACAATTCTGATCGTGTTGCTGGTTTTTGGGGCTTTTTACGTAAAGTCTTGTCTAGTATTGCCCACACGTGTTCTATGGGGTTCATGTCAGGGACTGACTCGGCCAAGGAAGTCGTTTGATACCATTTCGCTCCTCCCATTCTTTCGTCTTTTTTGCAGTGTGGCATGGGGCTCCATCTTCCATGAACAGCAGCTTTCTTTTCAATTTGAGCACTTGAGAATATTGGCATAAGTCCTTCTTCAAGGATAGAAATGTAGGAAACGAATATTAGTCATAATAATGGCAAAAAAATTGGATGCATACATTTTACCATAAAATTAAGGGTGTCTATTTACTTCTTGCATGTCTCTGTATATCAACAATGTAGGATAAAATCCGAAGTTGTCACCTTTAAAAATTTATAAGTATGATCAATTGTGGCAATCATACTACATAAACAATCTTATAAACTAATGCAACATCTAACTTATTACTGGCATTTCGACCTAATTATTTCAGTTAAAGTTCCAATTACAGGATTGAATCTAAATTTATATGGTTGATTGTAGAGAGAATTACAAGGAAGAGATTTCCAAGTAAACAAAAGTTGATTGAAGGTCAACGATGAGTTGAATCAAAATGAGGTTGCAGATGGTCGGGGGGTTCAAGTTGAAGAGGTTGAAGGTCGACTCGAAGAAGTGAATAATTAAATTCCATGAAGTGTTTCAAAATTTTTTCAAAGTATGGACAGCCATTGATGAACGACGGTTTTTGCGGTGGGAGACTAAAAAGTCTCGGTCTCGGTGGAAAACTAAAATGTCTCGGTGGAAAACTAAAATGTCTCGGTGGAAAACTAAAATAGTCTCGGTAGGACCCCCAAATGTCGCGCGTGTGCACCGACCACTGCCCGCTTGCGACATTTATGATGAACTCACTTTGGACAATCCAACGAAGGTGGTACTTGTTGGTTAAACTCGGCCTTAGCCGAGAGCATCCGAGTAACAATACCAAGTTTTTTTCACGAAGGAGTGCATGGAAACACTTCACTTCTAAATTAGTTTTCGTTGACTCATATAATTTTATTACACAAAGTATAAAGAACGAGGCACTGAAGGAGGAAAATGAATTTACAGCCTCTTACAATAACCACTAAAAGTCAGACGTTTACAGGGGGAGAGGTTCGACCTCTTTTCACAATAGCTCAGGCAGGAATTTAAAGGGAGGAAGGTCGTCCTCCGCGAGTAAGGGATAAAGCAGGAATTTAAAGCGAGGAGAGGTGCAACCTCTTATAACAATGGCCCAAGCAGGAATGCTTTAATTTACAATACAAGAAATAATTAAGTCTAAATTTTTTTTGGGGGGGGGGGGCAGTTGAAGGTTAAGCTCTCACTTTAACTGGAGAGCTAAAGAATTCTGACGTTAAGCATAATTTAAGCATGCAACGAAATTTACAAAGATAAAAAAATTAACAAAAAATACTAATTTTCGTAAGGTATATACTTTTGGATGGCAACATAATGTCGGGGTGCTGACATGTACCGAGTACATTGAGTACATTTATAACATAATATTAAATTATTTCTGTTAATTACAATTTTAGCAAGTTCTTAATTGACATATCTGATACTGAAGTAATCTAAGAGGGTGATACAATTTATATAATGAAGGAGAGTTCTCCGTTGTTCTATAATTTAAAGGGGATTTACAATAATGTTATATATTTATAGTTAACAGTAATTATGCCAAATTATGTCAAGTATTATTAGAAGAAAGGTTGGTTATTATAGTTTGAATGCCTAACAGCCAGCGATGATGAAAACGGAGGAAAATACAGTGTACTTTCCATTGGAAGTACACGGACATTTATGATAACGTAACACATAAGTAACAAGAATTTGAATGACAATTAGGAAGAAATAGTAAGTACAAGTAATGAGGACGCGGATGACTATGTGACGTAAGCAGATAACGAGCCAGTAACCTGGCATGGAAACAATACAGTATATTATAATAACATAACATAACATAACATCCTAAAGTTTTAAATTGGTAGTAGAAGCAAGAGAGAAGATTTCGAATTCAGATGCTTGCTCTTGGCGACGTCATCGGAATTCGAACATTCGTATCAGCATTAAGAATATCTTGCGAGAGGTGAAATAATTAAAAGAAAAAGTATAAAGAATACATATGGACGTTTTTACATTTACCTAACTATGTACGTAATCATGATCATCAAGGGACATGTACGAATGCACAAAGTATCGTACACATATCGGTTGTCACACAATAGATTGTGTGCGTAATATAGACACGAGTAAACATGGACTGATAGGTTGATAGGGCATAAGTAGACAATAGGTAGATGAATGAATAAGTACTAAAATTAATAAAGGATAGCGGTCAAGAAAGAACATGGATGTATGAATGAGTATGGTCGAATAATATTTATATTGCATGACACCAGACAGGACACAACATATAAATAATGATGAGAGAGTGAAGTTTTTATTATTATTAAAGAATTTACCATGTGTTACATATGAAAGATATCCGCATACTAAACACGTGATTCAGTCTTCGAGGTATTCAAGGAAATTAAGTTACTTTATGACGTCATAGTGATTTACTTTGTACGTACAGTATAAGTAATTATTAGGAGAAAGTAAAGGAGACGAATAGAGAGAGAGTGTTAAGGGACATTCGCTTTTCACAGCGAACTTCTAGTGGCACAAACATGGATACTGCTCAACCATAGAAATGGTAGGTCGCATGGTTGTGACACTGCTCCCTCCTCTGAAAAAGGATGTGATGGTGGGGTGAAAGTTTATTTACAATATATTAAAAAATGAAACAGTGACAATTTCGGGATGGACTAATCAATGCAATTTAGTGGGAAGAATGATAATTATTAATGAAATAAAAAGACATCAAGGGGAAAAAAATCATTTTAAAATTACAACAGGTGAATTAAAAAGGTTGAGGTCTGATTACTAGGATTGTAGCGGAAATACTACAGAGACATGTAAGAAGTAAATAGACAGCCCAGATTTTGCTGTAACAATTTGGCGTAAAAGATTCAACAATTCTGATCGTGTTGCTGGTTTTTGGGGCTTTTTACGTAAAGTCTTGTCTAGTATTGCCCACACGTGTTCTATGGGGTTCATGTCAGGGGACTGACTCGGCCAAGGAAGTCGTTTGATACCATTTCGCTCCTCCCATTCTTTCGCCTTTTTTGCAGTGTGGCATGGGGCTCCATCTTCCATGAACAGGCAGCTTTCTTTTCAATTTGAGCACGTCTCTGTATATCAACAATGTAGGATAAAATCCGAAGTTGTCACCTTTAAAAATTTATAAGTATGATCAATTGTGGCAATCATACTACATAAACAATCTTATAAACTAATGCAACATCTAACTTATTACTGGCATTTCGACCTAATTATTTCAGTTAAAGTTCCATTTACAGGATTGAATCTAAATTTATATGGTTGATTGTAGAGAGAATTACAAGGAAGAGATTTCCAAGTAAACAAAAGTTGATTGAAGGTCAACGATGAGTTGAATCAAAATGAGGTTGCAGATGGTCGGGGGGTTCAAGTTGAAGAGGTTGAAGGTCGACTCGAAAGAGTGAATAATTAAATTCCATGAAGTGTTTCAAAAATTTTTCAAAGTATGGACAGCCATTGATGAACGACGGTTTTTGTGGTGGGAGACTAAAAAGTCTCGGTCTCGGTGGAAAACTAAAATGTCTCGGTGGAAAACTAAAATAGTCTCGGTGGGACCTCCAAATGTCGCGCGTGTGCGCCGACCACTGCCCGCTTGCGACATTTATGATGAACTCACTTTGGACAATCCAACGAAGGTGGTACTTGTTGGTTAAACTCGGCCTTAGCCGAGAGCATCCGAGTAATAATACCAAGTTTTTTTCACGAAGGGGTAAATGGAAACACTTCACTTCTAAATTGAGTTTTTGTTGACTCATATAATTTATATTACACAAAGTATAAAAGAACGAGGCACTGAAGGAGGAAAATGAATTTACAGCCTCTTACAATAACCACTAAAAGTCAGACGTTTACAGGGGGAGAGGTTCGACCTCTTTTCACAATAGCTCAGGCAGGAATTTAAAGGGAGGAAGGTCGTCCTCCGGGAGTAAGGGTGTAAAGCAGGAATTTAAAGGGAGGAGAGGTGCAATCTCTTGTAACAATGGCCCCGCCAGGAATTTAAGGCGAGGGGGTCTCGGCCTCCTCGGGTAAAGGCTAAGGCAGGAATTTAAAGGGGACGAGGTGCAACCTCTTGTGACAGTGGCCCAGGCAGGAATGATTTAATTCACAGTACAAGAAATAAATAAGTCTAAATTTTGGGGGAGTGCAGTTGAAAGTTAAGCTCCCAGAGAGCTAAAGAATTCTGACGTTAAGCATAATTTAAGCATGCAACGAAATTTAGAAAGATAAAAAAATTAACCAAAAAATACTAATTGTAAGGTATACACTTTTGGATGGCGGCATAATGTCGGGGTGCCGACATGTACCGAGTACATTGAGTACATTTATAACATCATATTAAATTATTTCCGTTAATTACAATTTTAGCAAGTTCATAATTGACATATCTGATACTGAAGTAATCTAAATAGGTGATACAATTTATATAATGAAGGAGAGTTCTCCGTTATTCTATAACACTGGTATGCATCAATTTTGCTGTCAAGGGTTTTGTAAGTGATTCTTATAGAGTTTTTCCTGTTGATTTCGAATCTGCAATCCGTTTTTCTCAATCAGCTCAGGTTATCCGGCTATGGCCTCATAAGTAAAATAGAATTTTTCGTGATTTTGTCAAAGCGGAATTGGAACAGTAACATCTATCATCACTTGTTTCACTTGTATAATATCTTTTTTTACTTTTCAGGCATATAGATAAAATATTTCATAATGAATAGAGCGTGTAAAAATGATCCCAATAGATTCTGCTACATATGTGGGACGGTTACCATGCCAAATAACCAGTCCCAAATCACTAAATTTGTGAAGACAATGTATAGAGCATACTTTGGAATTAAGCTAGGGGACCAGGACAGAAATTTCGCCCCTCATATGTGCTGCAAGACGTGCATTGAAAATTTGAGAAGATGGAGCAAAGGCAGAGCGAAATCTTTGCCTTTTGGAATTCCCATGATTTGGAGAGAAGGAAAGGATCACGTGACAGATTGCTATTTCTGCATGACAAACCTCCAAGGTGGGCTTATAAATTTATTTTTCTTAAATATTTTGAAATCCTCGTATGAAACTTGACATAATATTCACCATAATGTAATATTCACCATATATAGCATAATATTCACCATAATGGTAATCATACATTTACATATACATATTGTTATAGAAAATACATTTACACATACATATTGTTATACAAGTTACATTTACATATACAATGATTGTATATTTTCTTTCTTTTTCATTCATATTGTCCCCAAAGGAACAATATGAATATGAATGAAAAAGAAAGAAAATATACAGACTCCATCGACCTATTTCATATCTTACAGACCACAGCCCTCCCTCACGAGCCGCCACTGTCTGAATGCTTCTTCTATTTCATATGCAAGTTTTATATCCATGTTACTGTGTTTCTATTTTCAGGAGTTAACAAGAAGAATAAACACATTGTTGTATACCCTGACATTCCTTCTGCTATGAGACCTGTATCCCATGGTCCTGGAATTCCAATACCCGACCACCTCAAACCCTGGACTTCGATGATTCTGATGATGAATCAATGACCAATGCCAATAACCAGTCCTAGTCGTATATACCTCAAAATACCGCTTCAAATGAGCCGAGGCCTCTCAACCAGGCCAAACTTAATGATCTTACCAGGGATTTAGGACTTTCCAATTTAGCTGCCGAGATCTTGGGCTCACGACTTCGAGAGGACAACTTGCTGGCTCCGGGAACAACATTCTCCTGGTATAGGAAACGAGAGGAAGAATTCCGCAAGTTTTTTGCAGTGCACGAAAATACCTCTTCCTTAGTGTACTGCTGCAATGTTGAGGGGCTAATCGAATCCTTGGGCCTGCCATATAACGCATCAGAATGGAGGCTATTTATAGACTCGTCTAAACGAAGTTTGAAAGCAGTACTTCTCAACATTGGGAATTGGGTTGCATCAGTCCCTGTATCACATTCCGTACAACTTACTGAGAGCTACGATAACATGAAAATTTTACTGGATGCTCTCGTATACGACCAACATAACTGGAGGATCTGTGGAGATTTGAAGGTAATACTAATATCATAAGTAAACTATTGCTATTGACTATGTTGTTTTTCCAAAGGTTATTTGAGAGCGTATAAGAACACTTAATTTCCCCACAGAAGTGATACAGTCCAATGCATAGATTTTTTTATCTGATAGAACAAATTCTCTAAATTCTTTAAATATTTTCATTTTTTTTCAGATTGTGGCATTTGTATTGGGAATGCAAGGGGGATACACGAAATACCCATGTTTCCTCTGCAAATGGGATTGCCGAGAGGATGAGAAGCACTATGCACAGCGTGAATGGGCATCCAGAGAGAATTTTGAACCTGGGTCGCATAATGTCGTTTCAGTGCCCCTTGTACCACCAACAAAAATTTTGCTCCCACCACTTCATATTAAGCTGGGCTTGATGAAAAATTTCATCAGATCAATGAATAAGGAGGGTTCATCATTCCGATATCTCGAGAGTAAATTTCCTCATATATCTGATGCTAAACTAAATGCTGGGGTTTTTGATGGTCCTCAAATTCGAACTTTGATCAAGGATACTCAGTTCGAAAACGCAATGACTCCAACTGAGAAGAATGCCTGGCAGCCATTCAAATCAGTTGTCACTGATTTTCTTGGCAAGCGTAGAAGTCCACAATACGAGTCCGTTGTCGAAAACTTGATGGAAGCTTTCAAAGCTCATGGGTCGCGCATGTCCATAAAAATGCACTTTTTGTGGTCCCACTTGGACTATTTTCCTGAAAATTGCGGGGATTATAGTGAGGAACAGGGTGAACGATTTCACCAAGATATCAAAATAATGGAAGAGAGGTACCAGGGAAACTGGGATATCAATATGCTGGCGGACTATTGCTGGTGTTTGAAGCGAGACGTGCCCGAAGAAAAACACAGACGGAAAGCCAAAAAAACTTCATTCCTTCCTCAATAAACTTTTTTCATATTCATTGTATGAATAAAAGTATTTATTCACACAATGTTTTCATTTTTCACGAGTGTTCTTATAATATTACTCGTATCTACAGTGTTTAAGCTAAAAAAATCAATAAATTTGGGGATAAAATTGGATTTATAATAAATGGCCAATAGAGAAAAAACCTGACCTGATTGAGGAAAACCAATGTCATTTTCGAATTCAGCATGGTCGAATTATATAATATGAGTTGAAAAAACCCTCACAGCAGACCAAAATATTTCATATGCATACCAGTGTAATTTAAAGGGGATTAACAACAATGTTATATATTTATAGTTAACAGTAATTACGCCAAATTATGCCAAATATTATTAGAAGAATGGTTGGTTATTATACTTTGAATGCCTAAAAGTCAGCGATGATGAAAACGGAGGAAAAATACAGTGTACTTTCCATTGGAAGTACACGGACATTTATGATAACGTAACACATAAGTAACAAGAATTTGAATGACAATTAGGTAGAAATAGTAAGTATAAGTAATGAGGAAGCGGATGACTATGTGACGTAAGCAGATAATGAGCCAGTAGCCTGGCATGAAAACAGTACAGTATATTATAATAACATAACATAACATGACATCTTAACGTTACAAATTGGTGGTAGAAGCAAGAGAGAAGATTTCGAATTCAGAAGCTTGCTCTTGGCGACGTCATCGGAATTCGAACATTCGTATCAGCATTAACGAATATCTTGCAAGAGGTGAAATAATTAAAAGAAAAAGTATAAAGAATTCATGTGGACGTTTTTACATGTACGTAACTATGTACGTAATCATGATCATCAAGGGACATGTACGAATTCACAAAGTATCGTACACATATCGGTTGTCACACAATAGATTGTGTGCGTAATATAGACACGAGTAAGCATGGACTGATAGGTTGATAGGGCATAAGTAGACAATAGGTAGATGAATGAATAAGTACTAAAATTAATAAAGAATAGCGGTCAAGAAAGAACATGGATGTATGATTGAGTATGGTCGAATAATATTTATTATGCATGACACCAGACAGGACACAACATATAAATAATGACTTGTAGAGAGTGAAGTTTTTATTATTATTAAAGAATTTACCATGTGTTACATATGAAAGATATCCGCATAATAAACACGTGATTCAGTCTTCGAGGTATTCAAGGAAATTAAGTTACTTCATGACGTTATAGTGATTTACTTTGTACGTACAGTATAATTCATTATTGGGAGAAAGTAAAGGAGACGAATTAGAGAGAGAGTGTTAAGGGACATTCGCTCTTCACAGCGAACTTCTAATGGCACAAACATGGATACTGCTCAACCATAGAAATGGTAGGTCGCATGGTTGTGACATATATATATATATATATATATATATATATATATATATATATATATATAATAAAATAACCATAAACACTTAATGATGTTTAAACTAGTAATTGAATGTAAATAATAATAGGTATATTGGTTAATCGCTTATATGTTAGTCTATCTGCATACTCTTTTCGTTTTCATTTTCATAATGTAGCTAAATAATATTTGTCATTTGGACTATAGTTTGCCAATAAACCTTTTCATTTCATTTCAAGTGTAATTGAGTTATATAAAATCGGTTATTAGTAAGAAAATCTCTCTTACAAAGTTCTCACTCGCAGGCCTTTGTAATTTATAGTCAATAACTGGTAACAATAATAATAATAACTATTTCTCGTTACAGACAAATCACTAGAAAAATTAGATGGAAAATCTGGCAGGATTGTGAACTAAGTTGCCAATTATGATTAACGTACTTAATAAAGAATTATGCAACTACATTGAATCAGCAAACTTATTAAAAAAAAATATATATATATATATATATATACACAGTGTATATACTGTAAATATAATAACGATAAACAAAAAATAATAATAATGTTTCAGCTGGTAATTGAAGGTAAATAATAGGTATGTTGGTTAAACGCTTATATGTTAGTCTATCTGCCTAATGTAGCTTAATAATATCTGTCATATGGACTTGAGTCTGCCAATAAAACTTTTCACTTCATTTCATTTTACTTCATTTCATTTCATAATAGTGTAGAATAAATGAATTTTAATTAGGAAAGGCAAAAGTTACCCCTATAATTAAAAATAAAATGTGGTTTATTTTATTTTGATTAAACTTCATATAATGCAAATATTAATTCAAAATTTGAATAGTAAATAGGCTATTATTCGTCTGTTTTTTGTAACATCTATATTTAATCTGAAGAAAAGATGAATGTACTCGTTTAGCTAAACGTTAAAAATGGCTCCGAGAGCACAATATAAGTTATTTTCTGTTTTGAGACCCATACAGCATTTCATATAGGTTTGCTAAGCCCTTTTTTTAAATATTTATTTTAAGTTTTCATTTCTATTGTTTAAGGGTATAAGGTTCAAAATTGATTGTCAAACTCTGTTTTTGTCTGCTTTTTTCTCATGAAAGACCATGAAAGAACTCCACAGGAGGATTTTTTTTTTCTCGTGAAGGATGGCGAGGATGAATCCTTTTTTTTTACCCACAAGGAGGAGGAGGGGTCCTCGCAAGGGGCCCTCAAGGGGCAAATGGCCTTCATTAAGGACGGTGAGATCCCATAAATGGGGTGAGTAACTTAAGGAAGGGGCCCCCCTCATAACGGAGGCGAAAAAGGCCTTCAGGGGGGCCCTCCAGGGGCAAGTTTCAAAGCACCCCAAATTCCTCTACCCAAATGCCATCATACTACTGAACCCACAAAAGTGTTTGGATCTGTTGTTTTACCATCAATGGCTTTGTAGACGTACAGAAAAGACAGCTCATTCAAATGCAAGAGGCACCCAACCACTGCACTGCTGCACTGGTCTGTTAAGATTAATTTCAACCAGTTTTATGGCTCCAACAATTTCCCCTGCATTTAAAGGAGTACCACCACACAGTAAAGCTTTGATAGTATCTGTGCTGTTCGAGTCTGTAATAATAGTTATCAACTCTTCTGCTATGCAGCGAGCAGTGACATGGTCTACATAGATGCTTCCAGGTTCTTTCACAATAACATAGTGTTCTTCTTTTATCTTTCCACTTTTAGTTAATGGTTATCTTTCCTTCCATCAAATCCAAGGCACTCCATCTTCAGATTTTCGGATTTAGACCTAAAAGTATTTGTTTCACCCATGCGATTTCTTTCTCTTTCTAATTTCTTTCTGTCAAGCATGTTGGTGTGGTTAAGGATCCCCATATCTTTTAAAGCTGCATTGACTATTGCAGCTGCAGCTCTACAACTTACACGATAACGATCTGCTGTTAATGCTAGGTTTTAATAGGAGTGCCTGTTCTGATTATTCTACTGTAAGTCAATTCTAAATCGGCCTCATAATCTACATCCTGACTCTCTGAATCTACATCGATGTCTTCTTCGGTATTTTCTATAAATTCCGATGGTAAAACATTGGTGGCTTCAGTCATTTCTTCTTGTGCTTTTAGTTGACGGTTTTGTGCTTCTTGGGCTCTTGCTAAAGATCTCTTCTTTGTTGAACTAGCTATGCGATCAATTGGTCCTAAATGATTTTTTCTTTGTTTCTGACCGACAAAAGACTCCCATTCTGCAATTGGTATTTTATCCTTACACCTGCAAGATTTCCTATCAATTCCCTTATCATAGCATTCAAAAGAAGATATATCAAACATTTCATCATACTGAGCTACTTTTAAGGCAAAACTTTCATTTCTTCGATGTAACGGCACCTTGTTCAAATTTGAGACTTCTTCTATTAGTCGACTGACTTTAAGATAGATACCTTTGGTGTTAATCGTAGGAAAAGAAAATTTCATCCAAATGTCTTCAATATCATATACAACAACCCTGTAACAATCATTAGCGGTTGCTGATCCTTTTGATTTAGCTTCTTCACGACGGCGCACAAAAAGGTCGGGTTGCTCATTGTATCAGTTGCTCGGAGACACTAGCACCGGTAGTGTCTCACAACATCTACTTTTGAAGGAGTCATGGCTGCTGGGAATTCCGTAGGATTAAAATAACATAAAAATATCAAGCATTAAACAAACAACTTATTATGTAACATATAACATTAAACATATGCAAATATGAAGGTAAAAAAGGGAGGAGGACAATGTGATAGGGGTAGTAGGGTAGCACATGCTTGATTTTTTTAATATTTTGTTAAAGTGGTAAAAAAAACTTTCTCACATCGTGTACTTTTTAAGAAATAACATTTTTTCCCATTTAAATATATGCAAATATGAGGGTAAAAAGGGGGGGTGTTATGTGCTAGGGGTAGCAGTTGTAGCACATGCTTGATAGTTTAATATTTTGTTAAGATGATAAAATGAAACTTCTCATGTAGTGTACTTTTTAAGAAATAAAAAAATTCCCTTTTTCGACCCGACCTGCTGTATATATAACTTCATTCGGTACTACTTACTTTTCCGTGTCCCAAATCAAAACCTGTAAATTAACTTCAGCAAAATATATTTATATAATAGCTTATGGCGTTGGATACCACAAAGCTTTATGTTCTAATTACTTACTTAATTTGGATTAATTTAGGTGAGTTTGAACGACGGTTCAGGATCGACCTGCGATCGGCCCCTCTTCGGCATCCCGCCTCATTTGCGGGATTTGGTGAAGGAGGGAATTGCTGTCTGATCTCCTCCTGCCCTCGTAGCCAGCCACGCATGGCTGGTCAGGGACTGGCACAGGAATCTGTCCAGTTGGTTCTTGAAGTTATATAGGTCGGTGTGCTGGAGATTCCTCACTTCATTTGGAAGGACACTGAAAAGATTTGGGCCTCGTATTCTGATAGCATTTTCCATCCTCGTTTTCATGGCCCCTTGTCCCACCACAGCTGGGACCGTACAAAATCTGCCTCTTCTCTCATTCAAGTTTGTTTCTATTTTATTTCTAAGGTTAGGAACAGAGCCCTCAAGTATTTTTCATATGTATATTATTGTGTACCGCTCGCTCCTTCTTTCGAGAGAGTAGAGTTTTAGGGATTGTAGTCGAGACCAGTAGCTTTCACCTTCCGTTTCCTCTATCTTAGACCTAAAAGTCCTTTGTATAGCTTCAATGTTCGCACTGTCTCGTTTTCTGTATGGGCTTGTGAGTACTGAGCAATACTCAATTATTGGTAGGACTAGACAATTCCATAATTTGAGCATGATGTTTGCTTTTCTGCTGCGGAAGCTCCTCCAGATGATTCCCATTATTTTTCAAGTCTTTGTAATTTTGATGTTCTAGTGCTCTCTGAATTCTGCACTCGACGACATTATTACTCCAAGATCCCTGACTTGTGGATTTGGTGTTATTTATCTGTTTGGCTTGCAGAATTTTGTACCCTTTTTGCTCTAGCTCTGTGTTATTACCATATCTTAGAAGTTGGAAGTTTTCTTCGTTCAACTTCATATTTTTGTCTTCTGCCCACTGGAATAATGTTTCAATGTCGTTTTGTAATTTTCGTATGTCACCTTCGTTCAGTATTTCCTTACATGTTTTTGTGTCATCTGCGAAGCATGATACAATACTGTCCTATACTGTCCTTAATATTTGCATCAATATCTGCAATCATTATTATGAACAGCAAGGGAGCTAATACTGTCCCTTGTGGGACTGAGCTCACGACTTCCGAGACTTCCGATTTAACTCCGTTTACACCACTGTTTGCGTTCTTTGCGTCAAGAAATTAAATATCCACATTCCTAGCTTTCCAGTAATTCCTGCATCCTTAAGTTTGTGTGCTATGATTCCATGGTCACATTTATCGAAGGCTTTAGCAAAGTCCGTATATATTACATCAGTCTTTTGTCCTCGACACAGTGTTCCTATTATTTTCTCCTGGTGGTTTAGTAGCTGTGATAGGCATGATCTTCCAGCCCTGAAGCCATGTTGATTTGGGTTGTAAAGTCTTTTTCTTGTAGGTAGTAGGTAATTTTGCCTCTAATTATACGTTCAAAACACTATAAAGTGTGAGGTGAGAGCCACTGGCCGATATTTCTTCGGCATTGTTCTGTTACCACCTTTAAATAGGGGGAAGGGCAATGTTCGCTTTCTTTAATGGCAGTGGAATTTGTCTTGTGTCGAGTGATTTCTTCCATTGTAAGTATAGCGGTTTTGCAATACTCTGCATTTTTTCAGAAACGTGGCACTCTGTGTGTCTGGCCCTGGCGCTTAATTGTCTCGCATCTGTGATAAGGCCGTAATTACATCTTCCATGAACTCGAAGTCCATTAATAGGTTTGTGCCGGAATTTGTTCTTGGTTGATTTGTATCTATGTCAAAAAATTCGTCTGGGTTTTCCACTTCTATCTTCGACTTAGAGGTGCTAAACACAGAGTTAAATTGTTCCCTAAGCAGTTCGCTTATTTCTTTCGGGTTATTTGTGTATTCGGCCTCCCGTCTATCAACGGACCAATACTCTCCTTACACTGCATTTTCCTTTTCGCAAACGTGTAGAAGCATTTTGGGTTATTTTTTATGTTTTCTGCTACCTTGTTTTCCTCCTCGTTTGTCTTATGTATGAATGTTTGCTTTAGGTCCATTTCTATTTCGCCAAATTTCCTCTCTAGTTTGAGTCTTTTTGCATCAGTTCTGCAATTGTGGAAATGTTTTACGGTTTGTATTCGTTGCCTGAATAGAGTCCTGGTTTTCCTCTCGAGCTTGCTACGTTTTTTTTCTTGTCTTTCTGGAATATGTTTCAGTATTATAGGTTTGGTTTCCATCTCTCTTATACAGAGTATTTCTTGTGGAGTCTTCTCGTGAAGTAGCAATTCCCAATTTACTTCCTTTAAATCTTTATTTACGTTTTCCCAATTTACTTTCTTTGAATTTATGTTTAAGCCTTCAAATATTCCATCTGCCTTTCTAGGAGGCGTTTTCGTACCTCTGGGTGCTAACTTCAATTGTATATCGATGAGGTTATGGTCGGAGAACTTTGTGTGAGTTACTTTTTTATTTATTATTACCTCGTTGTTATTATTTCAAGATTAAATCTAAAACGTTCTCTTTTCTCGTGGCTTCACAGATTTCCTGGGTAAGGGCGTAATGTTCCATAATATCTAATCGCATTGTGGCTTGGGTTCTATCATCTTTAGTAATGTTGTCATGAAACTTCTCGACATACATAACTTCGTCATTTTGCTTCCATGTAATGAATGGGAAATTGAAATCTCCGAAAATTAGAATATTTGTTGTTGGAGTTTCAAGTAATTTTAATATGTTTTCTATTTCATTTGTAGCAAATTGGAATTCACTTTTTGTGGAGTTTGGCGGTCTGTAGATGTTCATAATGGTTAGGTTCAGTTCTTTTACTTCTAATATAATAACTTCAACTGTGCTGTTTGACTTGCTTACCTTCACTTCACATGTGCATTTCTTTTTCACGTAGATGCAACACCCTCCCCCTCGTCTACCTACTCTATCTGCTCTGTGTATGCTGTAGTCCAGCAATGCTAATTCAGTATCTTCGATACAGTTTTCACAGCCTTTTTCGCATTTATGCATGTCTGTTTCCGTTAGGGATATAATATCTATGCTGGATTCGGTAGCTAAATCCTGTAAGTATTGTAATTTGCAGCCCGCATGTTCCGTGTAAGAGGCCTTGAATATTTGTATATAAAATATTTATTGGGTTTCTAATTTCTCTGTTCAGTTTTCCTCTATAGTGTTCGTTTCCAGGTCGATGTCGGTTCCTGTTTGGTGTTATTGGTTTGGCCGCTGCATTTGGGAGAATTGGTGTTGCGGCACTTGATACCACTGTGGTTGTATTATCGGTGGGTGGTGTTGGATAGGCGGGTGATGTATGTAATGGTGTGGGGAATATACCTGCGGAGTCCTGTCCTTTCTTGTTAGCAGGGCTAGCTGTGCTTTTATCGTTCTCATTTCCTCTAAAAAATTTGTTTTCTTGCTCCTGTTGTTACTTCTAATACGAATAGCGTCTGTTCTTCCCCGTTCTTTTCTTCTGGTACCCTTTATGTGAAAATGTGGGCTCTCTATATTTAGGCATTTTCTCTCTGTCAGTGACTGTCTGCGCATAGGAGTATGGGAAAAAGTGGCAGTTTTGCCCGTACCTGCATCTTCCCATTCCTCATCATATCGAAGCATTTTTTTGGGTGACTGTACTTGCAGTTTGCTCCAGATATGCACGACTCTGTTTTATAGTATGCACATATGGCCTGTTGTTTAATCTCCTTACGAGCCCTCTGTGATTCAATTGCTTTTTTCTGTCCCGCCACCACTTCTTCCCTACTTAGTGGGTTTTTTGTCTTTGACGAGATTTCATTAGTGTTCTTGGTACCTTCCTCTTTCTCATTTGTATTCCTGATATCCCTCTCTTTCTCTTTTTTTTCCTGTTATCTCTCTCTTTGGTAGGTGATATTTCGTTCTCTGAGGTTACTTTTGCTTCTTCCTGTAGCGTAGCGTGCTGTAGCGTGCTTTCCTGTATTGCGTTTTCCTGAGCCTTGTGTTTGTTTTTGTCAGCGTTTCCTAGTGTTCACTCGTTATCTGTCAGTAAACATGTATTGCCCATTTTCATTGCTCTTCTTACCATATTCTTATTTTTTTCCATGCATGTGAGGCACAGGAAGCCGATTAGGATGGCCGCAAAATGGTAGTGTATATGCAATTGCAATGTTGATCAAATGAGTGCCAGTGCCACCCACCCCAACACCCAGTGCCATCCCTCAGGGTGCCAAAAAAAGGGGGAACCTCCCCAGCAAGCTGAGGGAGAAGGTGGGTGGTACGAACGCAGAACCAGACTTATTTTACATTAAATTCTCCCATACTATAAAATTCAGCATTTAAACAATTGTAATACTTAGAATATTCATTATAGATTTAGTATGGCGTACCCAATAAATATGGCATGTATCAAAAAAGTTGCCAAAAACATCCAGTACTCATTTACAAATCAATTTAAGTATAGAAAATAAACAGCGGCTCATAAAGGTGGGCTGTTTTTCAAGAGTCGGACATAGAACATCTCAGCTGTGGATTTAATTACAATTTAGAAGGCATCGAACTAGCTCAGTACCAGACATAATTCATTAAATTCTCCCAAACTCTAAAATTCAGCATTTAAACAATTATAATACTTAGAACATTCATTATAGTTTTAGTATGGCTTCCCCAATAAATATCGTTTTCTACGCGTATTTATAAAAATTGGAATTTATGGTATAACTCATTTAATCGCACCTTTTAGAATTCAATAAATGGATTTAATATTAATATGATTTACTCTAAATATTTTCTCTCTTCAACATTACTGCATTATATTTACTGTAATTTTAAACCAGCTTTAGCATCATATTAAATCTCACTATTCACGGATTAAAGTAAATTTTCTTCAATATTATAGATTTAGTATGGCGTACCCAATAAATATGGCATGTATCACAAAAGTTGCCAAAAACCTCCAGTACTCATTTACAAATCAATTTAAGTATAGAGAATAAACAGCGGCTCATAAAGGTGTGTAATTTTTCAAGAATCGAACATAGACCATCTCAGCTGAGGACTTAATTACAATTTAGAAGGCATCGAACTAACGCAGTACCAGACATAATTCATTAAATTCTCCCAAACTCTAAAATTCTGCATTTAAACAATTATAATACTTAGAATATTCGGTAAATATTTACTATTACACCGGTCTCCGGTAGAAAGTTCTAAAAGCTGGTTTTCAATGTTTTTCAATGTGCTGAATTAAAAAATGGTACTCATTTCCGTCGCAAATGATTTGTTAAAGAGTTCCTGAAGCTTAACGCTTTTAAAACTGTCTACCCTTTTTTACTCTTTTTTACCCTTTTTTACCCTTTTTTACCTAACCTAACCTAAAACAACCTAACCTAACCCAACCTATTTTTATACCCATATTTAAGTCATGTCTTTAACATTGAAATCCAGCTTTTAAAACTTTCTACCGGAGACCGGTGTAATAGTAAAGAAATACCGAATATTCATTATAGTTTTAGTGAGGCTTGCCCAATAAACATCGTTTTCTACGCGAATTTATAAAAAATGGAATTTATGGTATAGCTCATTTAATTGCACCTTCTACAATTCAATAAATAAAATTAATATAGTTTTACTCTCTGAGTATATGCAAAAGGTTGCCTACTAATATAGTCGCACTGTGAATTATATTAATATTTAATACATTATAAAAGGATGATTCTTTTTATATTAGGATCCCTAAATGTTAAATAATAATTCGTAGGGAAAACTTAAAAAAAGTTTATTGAAAAAAAAACCTTTTCTTAAGAAGTGCTGTTTCCAAAATTCCCTTAAATATATACACTGAAAACTTTCTCTCTCTCTCTCTCTCTCTCTCTCTCTCTCTCTCTCTCTCTTACGGTCCTCTTTCATTTCTGAAAGAAATCTATGGAATGAATAAGTAATAGTTGGCAAAGACACGCCCCCCAGAATTCGTAGCTCGTTCAATTACAGCCCAATGGGTGGGGCATGAGAACGAGTCCAGGATCTTTGGTTAGCGGAAAGTCTCGTTCTCACATAGGAAACTCGCGAATCGAACATTGGGGGTGAGGTAAATCGGGGTCACGTATATAAAAGGGAACATTTTCAGCTGGAACTAACAGCAGTTATTTTCACCAGTGAATAAACAAATACATTCCCTCCGTCATAAGTCATTCAGAAGAACTTTACTGCTCCCCACAATTGGTTGAAAACGGAGACACTGCCACAGTGTCTACATTTCATCTTTTCGCATTGGCCGACCAGAATCATCTCTCCACACGAAACGTTAATGATATCTGCACTGATCGTCCGTTTGAACTGGCAGAAGACACTACCCTCGAGATGTGAATAATTACGTAATAATTTAGTTTGTGATTCATTCACGGGCTATATACATGGTATCATTCAGTGCTTAACCCTTTCAACTGTTAGTAAATTTATTAAAAGAAATAATAAATGAAGTGACAGGATATCTGCCCAGGGGTTCGAGACTCTGCGACGGGGTTTAGTACTCAGCTAATCTTCCTTCCTAAAAAAGTCATTTAGACAGTGAATTTTATTATGCGATGAAGGTATCCTTTGAAAGTGAAATTTTATTACGCGCTTGTTTCCCTGTAATTGTTAACTTAAAAATTTATAGAAAGTTCTACAGGTTCGTTTTTAGAATTACTAAAACTTTAAAGAATTGCTGCAGTCCCGGGTTCGAGACCCGGTGTTGAAAGACGATGCGTAGTACACCCAGCTAATCTTCATTTTGAGCCCAGTTAGGCTAATTGCTTTGTGTTTATTATGTGATCCGGTATTCTATTAAGCATTTAGAGTGAATTTTGTTTATCAAGTAATTACGTGTTAACATTTATTTAAAATTAGTTTCTGAAGTGTTTCATTAAAATAGCATGTATCTTCTATATATATATATATATATATATATATATATATATATATATATATATATATATATATATATGGAACAAATGGATTTAATTAAAAAAAGATTCAATGTAGATGAATCGCTTAATATCTGCCAGGTGCTTCATACCCTGTAACGGTTCTTAGTCGTCCAATATGGTCATTATTAGAAAAATGTATGAGCTGTCAAAATAATTTGCTGCATACAACCGTATCCTTTCTCGTTATAGGCCCGATGCGGAACTCGATCGTGTTATTGCTACTTTTCGTGACAGTTTTGAAGGACCGCAAATAGTCGACGGCGATTTGGAGGTTTTACATCGCAGCCAAACCAGTGACCTGAATATGGAGATCGAAGTATTGGCTCACATCCGGTCCAACGAATGCCAGGTCATCGAGGAACTAATGTAAGCTTTTTAGGTCAAGAACAAGAAACATTGTATTTTCATCAATTTATTAAATGATAGAAATCATGTTTTAGTACAATTCAGCTTACAGAAGTAGCATCCATTAAATAAGTAACATTATTGGGGACATCTTATATTTTACACAATATAGTTACAATTATATATACACGCGTAAAACTTTACAAAATACATCGAGTGCGCACAAATGGGAACCATTTTTTTATTTGCACGCATACCAATTCATCATTCAGCTCAGTCTCGCACAAATCGAATAATTTTTAAAAATTTAGAAATTCCTTTCCACCTGACATGTGCATGAGAAATGAAAGACAGTACATCCCGCAAGTATTACTAAAATATCCTTGTAATCGGTGGGGGTTCCAGACAATTTCGGGGATATGGAGGTGTTCGAGAAAATTTACAATAAAAAGGTCACTCCAGGGATGAGTCCCGAGTGAATTAAAATAATACATTCTTTCCCTATTTTTAAAGTATAATGCAAACCAATGAATCCCCTCGCCCCAACAATGTCGGTATTCACAATAATTCCTCCACATTTTCTCGTAGTTGGTAATTTCAATGTTTCATTCTTCGCAAACACACCGATAAATTTGGATCGTGTGATTAGGTCACTATTCATTACTCTCTGATGTGTATTCGCATCCATTTTAAAAGTCAGTGACAACGTTCCTGAAGCGGTCAATCTCAATTAGGGCTTGTGACTCGAGATATACTAGTACACTAGGGTGTGTCAATTTGGGAGGTGAAAATTAATTTTTGCCAATTCCTTCACTGAGGGGTTTTAAAAATATGTTTTTGGATGTGAAGAATTCAAATCTGCTATTATTTTTGTGATTGCTCAACACTTAGCTTGGTGAATCTACGTTTGATTAAAAAGCACATAAATTGCTCTCAGAAAACAACATTTATTAATTTTAGCTTCTCAAAATGTCAGGTAATGCAATAAAAATTTTAGTTTCTCTGCATAAAACATATCCTAGTAATCATAAAACATATCCTTGTAATCATAAAACAACATTAGAAAGTAATGACATCAGTAAAAAAAATATTTAAACAACAAGTTTCATCAAGTCTTGCTTTGATTCGTTCTTGGACATCAGCCGCCGACTTGCTTCTTGGCCTCTGATATAGCCCTCACGTTTCTCATGTGTATACACCCTGACTGCTGCCTCTGTGACTTGTTTCACACACCTCTCTATTGACTGAGCATGACAGGGCCACTGTGGAACTTGCATAGGCTTGTCAAAGAACTTCTTTACTTCCGCTGTAGTCAGTTTACATGTCAAAGGAGGTTCAAATACCCCGTCAGACCAGTCTGTCAGCTCCAACACGGAAGAAGCACTGGGGTTGATGGAAGGTGTCTCCCTGGGACGTACAGAAAGATCTCCAAGTGTGTCATCATCTCCACCCCTCATGTCAACAATCTTTTGGACACCAGGTCTCCTCTCCTCACTGTCATCTGAGCACAAGAGTGTCTGGATTATCATTTCGCTGAATGCATACCATGCTGAGCGCTTGATGGTTGGCAAAACAGCATCCACTACAGCCTTCTTTTGCAGCCTAACTAGCCGCAGCTGAAACAAGATGTGGCGTTGGCCTTCCACCCAAGAGTGTTTTACTTTGATGTTGAACCAACAGGGGTAGTACATACCAATAATGTATTCCACTATCAGTCTTAAGTTGTTGAGGGTTTTGCCTTTAAGGCCATGTTTTGAAACCCATATGCGACAAAGCCTGTTTGCTGTTGTCAACCACCTTGAATGGCTCACTGGACCAATTTGAAGAAGGGCCAGATCTGTGGGAAGTTCTCCTGTCCTTATGGCCTGTGTGATCCTATACCCGTACGCTTGATCAGTAGAGAGATCCTTTACGACATTGTCACTCAGTGAAGTAAGAGGCTCTCCAATTGAGAGTTTGGTGAATGAAGGATCAATTTCAAGTTCGGTTGCAGTGTCTAGCATCTTGCCAATGTTACCTGTCCACTTGTTGTTAGACAAGGTCTTCCCATCCAGTGCTGTGATCAAGTGTCGCAGAGGTAACTCGTTAGTGTGGAGGGCACAAACCAACCAGATCGGCTTACGGCAAAGCTTGACCTCTACCCAATGCATGGAACCACCCTCCCAGCCAGTGTTAACATTTGTAGAATCACCTCCAATGGCCTGCAGGCTTTTATCAATGCCCTTCTTCTTCATGAAATCTACAAGATTATCAGCAATAACTTCAGCAGATTTTTTTCTCGTTGAGCCTTTCTCAGGAGTGAAGTGGTAGAGATATCTTCCACCTGGCTCACTGCACACAGAACAATGCTCTTCTTTGATGATGCTGGGGAACTGACGATCTGAATTGTCTGCTTTCAGCATAACTTTAGTTGTATCTTGACGGCCGTCAAAGAAGATGCAGTCAATTTCACCCTTCTTACAAAGATCATCAAATTCCTGATCCAGGGATCTCATAACTTTTTGTTGGGCCCTCTTGACTTTATCGTGATCAACTACAAGGTCTCTTGTCTTCTTCAGTGATCAAGCCAGCATTCATAAAGGCAGCAGTGGTGATGGCAGCTGTGGCACGCAGGCCAACACCATATCTGATGCTATGCATAGCAACAGTAGGTATTTCTAATGTGTTGTACTCTGGCTTTTTATTGGAAGTTGAAGACGTGCTTGGTATTTCTAATGTCACTTCATAACTTCCATCCTTTCCATCTTGAGCATCAGCTATTTGTTCTTCATTTTCATCATCAGAGAAAATTATTTCATTTGATGCTATTGAAACATCCTGCTTACTTGTTTGCTTATATTCAGCAAGCCTTCTTCTTTCGTCTTCTTGCCGCTTCTGCTTTTTGACTTGTCTGTTGTGCTCAGGTTGATCTGGCAAGCCAATCTGATGTGGTCCAATTGAACCAGACTTGTCTCTCTGACCTTTAATGAAAGCAAGTTCCTTCACAGGGATCTTCATCTCCCTAGGGCATGTACAGTTAATGTGAGTTTCGTTTTCGCAACCAGCATCTGCAAGGCAGCCAAATTCAGAGCAGAGAACAATTTTACACTTGCAACTGAGGATGTCAAAAAGCTTGTCAAGTTATGCAATGAAAGCCTCTTTGACATGTAGCTTTCCTCTCCCAAGAGATATGTTTTTGGCCTGCTTCCAGCTCTCTTGGGTCTTGTTTAAGATTGTGACTCGTGAATTTACAACGGGGGCTACAAAAGAACTGTTTGCTCGTTCCCACTTTTCAAGCACTTTAGGGTAAATGTCCTTTGCAAGACTGGCTGCTGGGTAGTTTCTCACATCCTCACCACTTTGTTCTCTTAGCAGTAGCCCATATTTCAGAACGTCTCGCAGAGTTGGGAGTTCAGAGGGCAACAACTCTCTACCAGTTCCAATTAGGTTGCTCATATGTGTGAATGTCCCCAGTCTTGTCCTCCTTTTAGAAGCCATTGTAGGTCAATTCCCACTGGTTAGGATGGTAGCACTGACGGACAAGTAATCTTCAGCACACTGATGAATATGTTTCAACCTGTGAAATAAGCAAAAACAGCAGTGCATTATATATACACAGCATATATAATTATTAATATAATAATTATTATATAATTCCACAAAAAAGTAAAAAAAGTCACTATTTTTATGTAGCTTCTTACCAAGCAAAACTAAATTATATTAAATTAACAAAAATATCTTTAGAATTCCTAAGTCATGCTGCAACCTTTTAGCACCCCTCATATTTGGAATTTGAAAGTTGAAAAATTCGACACACCCTACTAATACACTAATAGGAGCGTCTATTGGTTGGCGAATTCCAATCTGACTGAGATGTTCCCACTTTGTTGTGGACTTAAGTGTGTATTTACACTAGCAGATAAGTCGGGGGTGATATCAAACGGATAAAGGTTAAATTGATCGATGAAATCTTTCTGCGTTACCCCAATCCCGAGCTCATCACAAGCACTTGCAATATGGGCCAGATTACTACGAGCTGTCGCGCAAAGCGGGAACACAGCGTCTGATGAGTAGTCCGTATCCATAGTACCACCCAACGCAACGCCATTGACATATAGTTACATTTTTAAGACCGAAATTCTCGAATTTAAAGGTGTTCCTTTTATATTTTCCATTCGTTGAAGCGTGATCCTGCATTCCAATTAATAACATTTTAGGCAGAACTTACAGGGCCACGTTTTCTATCTGCTTCGAGGCCAACTCTGCGGGCACTGTGTACAGTTTGATCTGTACTCTGTTAATTGGTATTTTACTGTTGCGTGTATTAAATTTTTTTCAATTTCTAATTGTTTAACAGAGCTTAATTTCACTCGCCGTACGCGCAAATATGTTTCCATAATGTGAATCACAACGGGTTTTGCCCCCTCTTCTTGATCAAGTACCAGATTTATGCAGATCGCAGGATTCGTGCGGATGAGCTTTAATTTCATATCCACCCCATTCATAAGCAGTTTCTCCTAGAATGTGAAGTCTGTATGCAGAAGTCCATAGCATTCATATTATATTCTTTTTAGAATTTTTAAATTTGTCCTTTATACTACTTTCGTCTTTAGTCTGATAATAGCCCTCAGCGGTTAAAAATGTATCCTTCGCTACTTTTGAAAAGTTGAGGACATTTTCCAGATAGGCTCGTAGGTGATAATAACCCGTTCCTGCCGAGATGTTGAACTGGTTTAAATACAACCCGCACTGACCGAATATGGGGTGTAGAAAGTTGGTTTCAGGTTATGCAGAATAACTATCATCGTATTCCGTTCCATCTGATTGGGCTATATGCAGTTTAGCGTACATGTGCATGCAGCTTGGATGAAAAAAGTATGGGCCTGAGCTGGGTATCACAAATTCTGTAGGGCACTCGGGGAACTAATTCTTTTTAATGAATTAATTGTGATAAAGTCACTGTGCTCAATAGAAATTTGTGTTGGGGCATATCAAAGAGGGACAGCTCCGGTTTACAACATTGTGAGCTACACGGAAGGATGAAGCGTACCATGACGATTCAGAAATAGTGCCACCTCTCTCGACAAGTAGTAATCAGCCTATGATTCTTGAGAGCAATGTCCTCAGCTTATATCAGTTAAAAAATGATCAACCATAGGTTTCATTCGCTTAGAGCACTTCTTCTTTTTTGATGTCCGTTTACGTTTAACGCCAGGTGTTGGTAACCCCTTCTTCCGGACAGCCCTCTTCTTCTTCCCACCACCACGCATTTTTCTCTTTGCATCTTTGATAATTTTGTCCCGTGTACGTTTTAAATGTTTTTTTAGAGCTTCTTTAGGTTTAGCTCCACCCATTATGTCTTCTACCTTGTTAAAACCTGATTGTAACGCTTTCCTCCCGAGGTATCGGGCCCCCTCTTCAACACTGGGACAGCCGTGCGTAGAATGGTTGAAAACATGGATCCAAGCACACTCCCACGCTCATAGCTCACCCCTCGATAGACTGTGAAAGGCCTTCGGGTCATTATAATTGAATGCGACGAAAGTGTAGCTTCACTGTTAAGCTCCCATCACCGAATGGGAAATTTTTACCTCAATCGTCCTTATATATATTGAGATATTGGTTCATAGATTAGTCGCAACATTCACATAATGGGGCTTGTCATACGTAATGCTGAAGCTCTTCCCTCTATGGTTGGGAATGTGTGCAATGCGAAGCAGACGCGCCTGAGTATCCCCAACAAATTGATATTGCTCTAAATATAGCGCATGTGTGGGGATAGTTAGCCTTCACCCAATTTCTCCAATTTGAAATGATACCCTAAGCTGTACAAGTCATGCTGTGCCTCGTGAAAGGTATCTCTTTGAAAAGGTATCTCTCTGGAAAGATTTCGTATACTAAATCAGCCGTAAGTTTTGAGCATTTTAAACTTCCGTTTAAGTCTTTCACAACATCCTCTGCCGCACCATAACGACCAGGGCCTAGTGTTACTACTGTAGTGTAGTATAGGGCCTTCCCAATCCGGGCATCATGCATGGTTTCATCCCTAATTAGCCCTGCCTTTTCACACTCATCACGATCTCTAAGAACCGTAAAAACGGGTTCTTTATAATCAATACTTAAGAAGCTGGTAGATAGCTGAATTTCGCGTAACCCCACCTCATACGTTCCAATTCAAGTGGTCCATTGAGTTCTGTTACAAATTTGGCTAGTGTGTTGTTAAGATGTACAGACAGAGAAGAAGAGGACGGGAGTGTGACATAGAAGTGGTTAGGCGCCATGTTGCATACTATTTAAGCTTCAATATTGCATCAGCTTTTAAATAGGTGTTCAAACTTTCTGGGTACCCTAACCATTTCACCAGGTACATTTTTCTCTTTCCCGAACCTTTGCTGCCTAAAATGTTTTCAATTTTAAACAAATTTTTTCCTAAATTAAATGTCACTTTCTGCAACTCCTCGCAATAAAAGCCTCCTGCGATTTCTTCCCCATTCAAATCTTCAACGTAATACAGCATTATGTCGCCTTTAGGTCTCATAGCCCTAACTTTAAAAATTTCACGTGTCCATCCTTCCTCAATTCCCTTCGCGAATTTATTTCCCGAACGCGGTAGCCTTACATAATCATTGATTTTGAAACGTGTAGATTGTGGCGGTGCTCTACGAATATCTCTTCTCACCTCACACTCTGTGTGCGTACCTCTTTCTAAACCTCGTTAGGTGTTGTCTTCGTACTCATGAAGAAATTTCTGCAGAGCCTCTTGGTACAAGATCCTTTTCTCATCAGGTGACTTTTCACTGTTTCACAGGTCTATCAATTTGCTTTCCTTTCTTTTAAGCCTGCTTTTACGGGGTTCTAGAACTGTGTCTGGACTCTTTGAACTTTGCAGTGAAGCATACACCTCGTGCGGAATCACTACCACTTTCTTCATTATATTAATTTAGTCAGGAAAGGTCCCAAAACTGAAAATAAGATGGGGAGGAATGATACACCTCTTTGTAAAATAATTCGCTTTTACTTCCCCACAGTTTGACTTTCACGAGCGAGGATACGAATTATGTTCTAATAACGACGTAGGCGAGCCTTCTAAGGGGATTTCATTGGCACATTACATTTTATAACATTAAGGCATATTTCACAGAGGCATTTTAAAAAGTCCGAGTCGATATTTTTAACAAATATCTGCTGCAATGGTCGGGGCAATCGATGGTAGATTTTTATTAAGTCACGGTACTTCTTCAGCCTATTTGTCATTCTGGAATATAAACCGTTTCAGGTTCGTTTGGCAATATATTCTTTCTTAGAAGTATCTTAAACGTGTTTCGCGGTTGAAGGTCACAAAGCAAATAGCCGTAACGCTGACTTGTAGCTTCTTTATAAACTTCCAAAAACTTCTTACGCTGATTCGGGGACATTTGATTGGCTAATACCGCAATTTGTGACACATCTCTACGTTGTGACGCCACATCACGCATGTATCTATTTTGTAAAAATAGATTCTGATTGATGAAGAATACGCTTATGTTAAGATGGTGGGAGAACACTGTAAATGTCTCGGCAAACGTTTTATCCATTTCCAACATGAGATCGTCAATTACAATGCCTGTATTAACAAAATATTGCCTATACTCATATGTATCTACGTGTGTGTATTCATTTTTACATAAGGACCAAAATCGCCCAACGCGAATTTGGATAAAATTTTTGATTTGCTTTCTACTTTGCTAAATAATTGGTGACCTGTTGTTTTTTAAAATCTCATAATCATTTTTTTAGATTTCGCGTAATAAGGAATCCTGCTTAAGCTTTGCAATGTTCATATTTTGTATACATTCTCCTTCGTTATAAAAGATGAGATCATGTCTTGCCTAAGCATTAAAATTGTACATCTTAAACCTTAAAATTTCACTCATATGCATATTTTAGTGTAAAGATGCATAGTCCGATTTCCGCTTTTAGTTAACTTGGCAGATCATGATAACATCAGATCTGAAAAGTCGCGGTTTAAGATAAAAATATGGTTTCGTCTACAAATATTTTGTTTACTCATTCAAGCCTTACCACAGCTGAAAATTTACTTTATTTTCGAATATTGTGCAAAAATAATACAGCCCTTTTAGCATTTAATAATAATGATGTTAGCAGTTTTTGGGTATATAAACCCACTAAAAATCTTCCATTGTCATTCAGAAGCTAATTCAGAGGCTGAGCACTACCTGTACATTTTAGCAGTAAATTACAGTTAGAGAAACTTTTTATTTTCCCCTTCGAGCCTTGCTCTCTTCAGAAGAACTTAGTCACTAACCTTTCCGGATACGCTATAAGAAGAGTCCGGAACCTTCTGCATTTTTAGTAAGTCTATCAGAGTCCTCAGAGCCACTATAGAAGAACTCTGAGAGTAATATAGAAGAAAACTACTGCAAGTCACACATCCGTTGCTGCCACCTAACTAGAACCCCCTTCGACTTCGAACCATACCGGGCCATAGACGGTGGGGTTAACAACTGGCGACCCCATTAACCAGGATCTTCACGACTCCAGGATTCTTCCAGTCTTCCAGACCCTGGAACCAGAACCAACACCCAGTTGACCGGCATGTCACGACTTCTAGTTCGTCACATCCACCCTTGAACCGGTGCGTCACGACTCCAAGTTCTCCATGCCTAGTTTTCATCCAAGAACAAGTGGCCAGCAAGACACGTCTTCAGGACAGCTCTCTAAGGATTTCGCCGTAGGAATCTTGTTAAGTACAAAACTCTTTTTTAAATAATCTCTAAAACATTTGAAAAGTCAGTACTATTAACAGTTACTATTTAATATTGAGCCAGAATTAACACAAAACACAGTGAACACTTCAGACACCAGTGATACATTTTTTTTATTAAAAACAATATTGTCACAGAATTATCGTCACAAAATTATTGTCACAGAATTATTGTCACAGAATTATTGTCACAGAATTATTGCCACAGAATTATTGTCAGTTATTTTCAGTTATTTTTACTATTCTAGTTAGTATAGTATAATTTTATTTAATGTACCAAACACAGTATTACCATACCTTCACGTACATTCGAGTGAAATTTTGTTTACATTTTTATTTTTGTTTGCAATCTTTTCAAATTTTCCCCTAGTAAAGCAAATTGTTGAGCATTTATTTTTAGATAGTGTAGTTAGGAAAACCCCTTAAGTGATCATTCCATAAATTAAGATCGGTCAAGCAGACCTAATTCGAACACATTAATAAGTACCTTCACATATGAGCGATTCAGACGGTGCGCTTTCTGACATCGAAAATTTACCTACACCCATTTTTCCACCTACCCCGCGCCCTTCAAACATACTCCCAAACAAACAAACTTCAGATCCAGAACAAACCAATATGTCTCAGTCTCAAACCCCCGCCCCAGCATACATTAATTTAGGCAGACTAGTAAACCTTCCTCATACAGTTTTAATTTTTAAGGTGACCATAGATAATCGTTTTGTTGAACCACGCGTAAGACCTTGGATTTAATCTTTAGAGCAACATTTCTTACGCGAAAACATTACCGATAATGATATAAAAATTAGGGAAGCAAAACGATTAATCGACCCGAAAGAAGGGAATGCTCATGACACAGTCACCTACGTCCCATCAATTAGCGAAGCTACAACATGGGACGATTTTAAACAAAACTTATTAGAATTTTTTAAAGAAATAACCCTTGCACAACCCTTAGCCACGTTAGAAGCAGTCTTCCAAGCTAAATGGAAGAAAGAGGAACACGAAGATTTAAACAATTTTATTACACGTACACATAGACTTGTAGGAGAAGCCCTCCGGGACGCAGAAAATGCATGTGGCATAACTTTCACTTCGAAACAAAGAAATCTAATAGTAGCCACAACCATTTACCAAAACCTACCCGGAGCACCTAAAAAAAAGTTTCAGGAGTTTTTAAATGTTGACAAACCTGTAAGTGTAGCCATCAACAAAACACGGGAACATTACCCCGATTTAGCAAACCAGAACTACCGAAAGAGTAGAGAAACCCACGTACATTACATTCAACAGCAGCAGCCACAACACCAACAACAACCCTATAAATCGAGGCCAATGCAGGGAACACCCCAGAAACAAGCCCCCCAAACCCAGAATACACGCCCTCCTCCACAGTGTTTTAACTGCGATAACTTTGGGCACATGATAAGTCAATGCAATTATCCCTCTTATTGCTCCCACTGTCACGAACATGGTCATCGCCGTGGCGATCGCCAAAAGTGTGCTGATAAAGCCCCTGCAGGGTATAGACCCCACTTTCAGAAACCAAACCAACCACGTTCCCAAAACGTATCCAAAAAGTCATCCAATCTCCAGAAACCAGTCCATTCCCAGCCTCAGTCGAACTCCCAACCCAATAGATTACGACCACAGGGTCAACCACACTCTTACCCCATGTACAAACCTCAGTACAACCAAGGTCAGCTAGTTCGGTACGTAGAAGTACCCGTGGAGGAATCATTTTCCCCAGAGTACAGTTTTGAAGAACACCCTCCAGCGTATGGTAATCCCGTAGAATATGACCCAGGTCCTCCCATAGAAGACCATTCGAGCCCTTTTTTAGACCCTACATTGGAGGCAGCAGTTCAACCTCCTCCCTCCTAAATTACAGTAATGAGCCCAGATACGCACACAAACTCCCCATCAGGATAATAGGTGCGGACCTCCTAGATTTAATAATAAATTGTAGCACCGATAACCAAGCTTTAACTGCTCTCCTAGATACAGGAGCACACGCGACGTTAATTAAGAAACAATGTGTAGATGAATTACTAGAGAGTACAAATTACAAATATGAACTTAAGGCACCATCCTGCCAACTCAGAGGAGTTACGGGCACACCCATACCTACATACGGAGAAATTGAGTTATATTTAGAAATTGGAAACGCGGTATACCCCACGAAATGTTGTATAGTCGCCACCTTTCAGACAGATATCCTACTAGGTATGGATTTTTTTAACCGGAATCAATGGGAGATTTACCCAGCCGGAAAGTGAGTAAAGTGTCGAAATAGGACACACCATCTCCGTGAGAATGACAGACAGCTTAATGCTAATAGAATTAATTCAGTTCAGCCAGTTTCCAGTCAGTCAGTTTCCAGTCAGTCAGTTTCCAGTGAGTCAGTTTCCAATCAGCCAGCTTCAGTTCCGCCCATAAGGCAAATTTTAGTCGCCGAACCAGTCAGATTCACAATTTTTCATATGCCCTACCGACCATATAACAGTAGCACCTTATGAGAAGATTTGTTTCCTAGGAAAAGTAGTTGACAGTCAAGGAAAATTATTAGAGTCAGAGCGTACTCTGATTACAGAGAAAAGTAATTCCAAAAGAGATGTTCTTATTGCCCAAGTCCTTAGTCAGAGTCAGAATTCAGCTATCCCCAGGGCCGGATTAACCATTAAGCAAAATAAGCCCGTGCTTAGGGCCTCAAGGGAAAGGGGGGCACCACAGAAATTTTCCATTGTCGGATTTACCATGGATTTATTATACTATTATAATCGCGGCTTATAGCCTATAAGCTGTTGAAAACTGAATTATATATATTCATATATAGTATTTATTTTTTTTCATTGAATTTGTAGTGAACAACAACCCTTTTGAGAGAATAAATATATTTCGTTGTAATCACACACTTTACGCTTTGCGTTATTATTTTGTTTATATCAAATCTTTGAGCGCCATATTAAAAATACATATAGATTAAATATTTTCGTGTGCTATAGGAAGTTATTCTGAACGTGTGATTTGTGCATATAATATTAAATATATATTTTACATAATCATTTGGTATTGTTTTACAGAAAGATTTAGGTTTATAGAATTGTAATATAAATTAATATTAAAATAAAAGAAACTATAAACTCTCTATATTGCTGTTGTATCAAGTGATGTTTATCATGGCCATTATAATAATAAGATATACTGACCTAAGTTAATTAGCGTTGAAGAAGTTTATCTGTTGCTCTCTCTTCTTCTCTAGGGTAAGTCTATGAAGTGTACTTTATTTGTATATATAACAATATTTTATCATACACGTATCTTTATTTTATAATTTATTTATCTATTGTCATAACAGTATAAAAGAATTTAGATTGTAATAACCAGAGTGAATAATTTGTAATGTGTATATATAACATCAAACGTAGTTAGGACAATTTAGGCCCTAAGCAAATGTTCATATTTCCTATAATTAAATATTGTGTTTTAAATAAATAAATAAATGTAAATATAAAATGTGGCTCGTTAATAGTGAAATGTTAATATTGATATTTTTATAGATTGCGTATTATTAATTCTAATGTTAAGTATTTTTATTTTATAGGTTTCGGTTCCTTCTTTCGGTTCCTTCTTTTGGTTCCTTCTTTCGATTTGATTTGTATTCAACATTTCGAGTTGATATTTCGGTTGAGTTATATTTAATTGCCACTTTATTTAAATTGCCACTTTGGTTGTGTACGGTTCCCATTTTGTCTTTCTGAGAATAAAAGAACAAAGCCAAGATTGTGATATGTGTAACTGTGTTGATTGCCACATAATATACAAATAAAATATTCTTTTTATTTCTGTATTTTACAGACCCCAAGAACCAAGATGAAACGTGTTCAGTTAAGTGGTGCACAAAAGCGAAAACTATCAAAAGAGAAACAAGAGAAGACTTTGGATTTAGAGTCCAAGACTGCAAAGCTGACTGATTTCTTCACACAAGTTCCACGACCACAACGTCAACATGATATACCGATTCTGAATCAAAACCAATCTCCGTCATCAGAAGTGGACACAAATACCACTTTGATCACTTCAAAATCAAAACCAATCTCCGTCATCAGAAGTGGACACAAATACCACTTTGATCACTTCAAAATCAAAATATGATGACGTTGGAATCACCGAGGTGTCACAAGCAGGTTCATCTACCACATGTCTCACTACTGATCTCACTTTGCCTGTAAATTCTCTTGATACCTCTACTGCAAATGTTGATTCAAGTTGCTTTACAAGACATTCTGGGGTTGAAATAATTGCTGAAAATGAAAGTTTAGTGGACCATGGTGATGGTGGTGAAATGAATCAGTCTGCAGAAGATGAAGTAAATATAGCAAAAGATCCAGGGTTGTGGCTTGATTTCTCTGCTGATGATGTGGCTTATTGGATTGCTTGTGGACCCAGTGACTGTCAACACCACAATGGGCCATTTGACAAGTCTTACCGGCATTTCAGTAGTGGCAAACCAGCAAGATACTGTTCACAAAAACTTTTCGTTGGGACAAAAGCCAATGGTGAGAAATACAAGAGAGAGTGGTTATTGTATTCACCATCAACAGGATCAGTTTACTGTTATGTTTGTAAACTGTTTGCTCCTAAAAATGTCTCACATTTTGTTATAAGAGAAGGGTTCAGTGACTGGCGAAATACTATTGTAATTGATCATCATGAAAAAAGCACTACTCACCGAGACTCTATGCTAACATACTTAACTCGCAGACAAGGTGCGGGGTTGGGACAACAGTTGGAAAAACAAATTCAGGAAGAGTGTGATTACTGGGAACATGTCTTGAGGCGTGTCATAGCTGTTATTTGTACGTTAGCTGAACGTGGCTTGTCTTTTCGAGGAACAGAAGAAAGATTTGGATCATTGCAGAATGGGAATTTTTTAGGGCTGCTTGAGCTCATAAGCCGGTTTGATCCATTTTTAGCAGGTCACATTTTGAAATATGGAAATTCTGGCAAAGGAAATCCTTCTTACCTGTCCAAAACCACCTGTGAGGAACTCATTCAACTAATGGCTCAAAAGGTCCACGCACTCATTGTTGACGAAGTAAAATCTTCTGGTTATTTTAGTTTGTCAGTTGATTCAACACCAGATCTATCACATATCGATCAGTTAAGTGTTGTACTTAGGTACTTAAAAGATGGACAGCCTATTGAACGCTTTTTAACCTTTCTGAAAATGAAAAGCCATACTGGTGAGGAAATGGCAAATCAGGTGTTGCAGTACTTACGTGAAGTTTGTAAGCTAAACTTTTCAAAATGTAGGGGTCAATCTTACGACAACGCTGCCAACATGTCTGGGCGTTATAAGGGGATGCAGCAAAAAATTTTAGAAACAAACAAGTTTGCTATATATGTGCCCTGTGCAGCCCATTCACTAAATCTGGTAGGCCGAAGTGCTGTTGACTGCTGTCAAGAGGCGGTTAATTTCTTCTCTACAGTGCAGTTGCTCTATACCTTTTTTTAGCCTCAACCAGCAGGTGGGAAATTCTTAAAGGTTGTATTGGAAATGAAAGTGTCTTAAAATCCCTCTCTGATACCAGATGGGAGGCACATGCTATGGCAACAGCAGCAATTTTGAAATCTTTCCTTAAAATTTTAGAAGCGTTAGAATGTATAGCTGAAGACCAGTCACAAAAGGGAGACACTAGAAGAGAAGCAAATAATATTGCAAATAAGATGCAAGAGCTAGAATTCGTTTTTATGTTGAATTTTTGGGATGAGATTTTGCAAAATTTTCATAGAGTAAGCAAAGTTCTACAGAATAAGGATGTGAACTTAAAAACATGTGCAGATCTGTATGGATCATTAGCTGACCAACTGTGCACTTCACGAGATGAATTTGAAAGATATGAAGCAGCTACAAAGGAAATGCTACCAGATGTTGATTACAAGGCAGCTCAAACTCGCAAACGTATCAGAAAGAAGGTACCCAATGACGGAGATGCACCAGAAGTATATCTGAATGCCAGAGATAAATTTCTTATCACCACCTTTTACACAATTGTTGACAAACTTGAAACTGAGATGAGAAGAAGAGGAGAGATATACAAAGAAATAGCAGAGATTTTCTTTTCTAAGTGATGTGCCACATAATGTCACCACTTCATCATCTACTGAAATTGAAAGGTATTCTCAGGGTTGTAAAAAGATGATTGATGCTTACCCGGAGGACTTGAACACTAATTTCTCTGCTGAGCTTCAGCAGTTTCACTCATATGTGTGCCATAAGTTCAGTGCAAAAAAAAATGTAAAAACAAGATTCAGTCATGCTGAACTTTATAAAATAATTGTAGAAGACAATATTGAGTGTGCCTTCCCAAATGTAGAAATTGCCTTTCGTATATTTTTAACATTAATGGTCACAAATTGCTCAGCTGAGCGTTCATTTTCTCAGTTGAAGTATATTAAAAATACCAACAGAACAACTATGCAACAAGGCAGGCTGGATGCCTTATCTCTACTAAGTATAGAAGCAGATGTGTTACGTAAGATTAGTTTTGAGGATCTGATCAAAGACTTTGCAATTAAAAAAAGTAGGAGAAAACTTTTCAAATATAAATGAAGTGGAAGTATACAAAAATAAACATTATTTTCCATCTTACTGTAAGTTTTGTTTCATTTCAAAAAATAAAATTTTATTTTATGGTTTATTTTTGTTTATATTTTGAATTACATATATATGGGGCACCAAAATCTTTTAAGTGCTTAGGGCCTCTAAAGGTCTTAATCCGGCCCTGGCTATCCCTGTTGTTTGTTTAAACAAAGGAAAAAGTCCTATAGAATTAAATTCAAATCAGAAAATAGGAACTGTTTCCACAGTAGAAGTAGATTCAGATTTCCCCATCAGTATGATAAATCGTGTTTCCAGTTCCTTAGAGTTAAATCCTTCAGTATTAAAAGAAGAATATAAGAAATGTCTGGAGCACTCCCTTCAGGAGTTACCAGCTTTACAGGATCCCAAACTAATGGAATCACTTCTCCATTTCCTGATAAGAAATAGAGATGTGATTGCCCTAAAAGGAGATCCTCTGGGCCGAACTAATTTGGTCCCTTTTGAAATCAAGTTGGAACCCAATTCCAAACCCATTTTCATTCCTCCCTATCGGGTTCCACATTCCCAGTTAGTCACTATTGAGGAACACATCAAGGACATGTTGGAGCAGGATGTCATTCAGCCTTCAGCTAGTCCCTGGTCCGCTCCTATGATTCTCGTCTCCAAAAAGGACGGAACATCTCGCCCTTGTATAGATTTTAGACGCCTGAACAACATTACCATCCCAGACCGTTTCCCGATTCCAAACATGCAGGAAACAATTCTGAACGTAGGGAAAGCGAACTTCTTTTCATCCCTCGATTTAGCATCGGGTTATTGGCAAATGGAGGTCAGTACTGAATCTCGGGCATTGACTGCTTTCTCCACTAACCGAGGCCATTACGAATTCCAGGTTTTACCTTTCGGAGTCCGAAATGGGCCTGCTAATTTCTCTAGGTGATGAATATAGTCCTTTCCGACCTATTAGGTGTCGAAGCTCTCGTTTATCTTGACGATATTATCGTCTACAGTTCGGACATAAAAACACACTTTCAACGCCTTCAGAATGTGCTATCACACTTGAGAAAAGCACACCTTAAACTGAAGCTTGCAAAGTGCAATTTTTTACAAGAATCCCTGGTATACCTAGGATTCCTACTCTCGTCCACAGGAATTAAACCTGATCCAGCCAAACTCGAAGCCCTGGAAAGGTACCCTGTACCCAAAACCATCGACGACGCCCGTGCATTTATTGGTTTTGTCGGATTCTATCGGAACTTTATCCCCCAATTTTCAAATATTGCTAAACCATTACTAATTTGTTCCAGAAAAATTCGAAATTTAACTGGGAATCCGATCATCAACATGCCTTTGAAACTTTAATTAACAAACTAACCTGTCATCCCATTTTACAATATCCTGATTACACAAGACCCTTCATCATAGCCACAGATGCTTCCTCCTATGGACTAGGAGCCGTCCTGTTACAGGACGTAGACGGTGTGGAATTACCCATTGCTTATGCCAGTCAACTTCTCTCTGCACCTCAACGGAATTATTCCACTACGGACCGAGAGGCCCTAGCGGTATATTGGGCTTTGAAAAAATTTCGAAATATCGTCTATGGCTACGATGTAACCATCAAGACTGATCATAAGCCACTCACGTACCTCTTCAAGGACAAGCTACTTGAAGGACGATTGAGTAGATGGGCTCTGTTGATTCAGGACTTTGCAGCAATAATCGTATACAAACCGAGAAAACTGCAAGTTATTCCAGACGGATTGTCGAGACTCAAGCCCGACGCCCAAGTGAATAAAATAGGAATTCTTCCTGTGTTCGACTACGAGTGTCTGCAATACTCCCAACAACAGGACCAACACACCCAAAACCTTCGGGCGCGCCTGGAACAAAAGGAACCATCGAAGGTAAAAGAACAGTACAACCTCAAAGATGGGCTCGTACATTTCAGGAACGAAGATGGAAACGACCTCGTGGAGATACCAAAGGATCTCGTCGATATAGCCATTGGACTTTGTCACGACTCACCTTTGTATGGACACATGGTGCCGGATCGCACTATCAAGAGTCTTTTGGAGCGATACCACTTTCCAAGATGAACAGAAAGGTACAAGAATACATCTCCGAATGTCCGTAGTGTTTAAAGCATAAGGGCAACGTACCATCCACAGCTCCGATGCATAAATATCCAGTAGGCCAAAGGCCCTGGCAAAGAACTGGAATGGATATACTGGGACCATTTCCCAAAATATCAAAGGCAAATCAGTACATCATTGTGTTTACCGACCACTTCTCGCGTTACAGCGAAGTAGCCGCCATTCCAGACCAGACCTCGGAAACTGTGGCAAGAGCCCTAGTGGAACGCGTCATCCAAAATCATACCACTCCTTCCATCCTAATCTCGGATAACGCCCTTAGTTTCACTTCCAAACTGTTCGAGTCACTCTGTAACATGTGTAAAATTAAAAATACACACATTGTGGCATACCATCCGCAGGCAAACGGCTTAGTGGAAAGGCACAATCGAAAGATCTTGGAATCCCTGCGCCACGTTGTCGATGCATCCTCCCCTACATGGGATGATTCCCTTCCCATGGTACAAAGAGCCATCAACAATGGCTATAATGTGTCCATCGTGGACACCCCTCATTTCGTCCTCTATCACTACGACAAGCGTCTACCTTTTGATTTGCCCGACCAAACCGACCCGGCAGTTCTAACATCTTTCGAAATGGCAGAAGAAAATCAGCAACTAGCTGAACGATCTTTCAAGATTTTTGACATAATCCGCTATGCCCTCGACCAACGAAACCAACAGGTGGAGCAAGAGCAACATAGGCGTCATCCCCGTCAACGGACTATAATCGTCGGTATGCGATGTTATCTGAAGAGCGTGAAACCGCCAGGTGCTCATCGCAAATTATACCCAAAATGGATGGCCCATATAGGATTATGAAAACCTCGGAAAAAATCGTTATGAAATCCTCGACCTCCGGGATCATTCCAAACTAAAGATCATTCACGCTGACAATTTGAAGATAGCTTCCGAACAACACCTTCCCAAAAAACAGCTGCCAGGCGTTCGAGCCGCCTATCTTCAAAATGTCAAGATATTAACAAATCGGGCAGGGATCAAAAAACTGAAGTGGTCACCGCGGGAACCGCTACCCATGACGAAGATTGGTACCTCGTAATACCACCAGTACTCGAGGCAATCTCTGAACAAGAGGAGGCCCCAGAGCCAAGCGTCCCATCGGACCCAGACCTGGAGAAACCCTTCGAGAGGATCACTCAGTGGAACTCCACCATCTCCTCCAACTCCACCATCTCCTCTGTCACCACCCTCACCGATTGATGATCGACGCACGGACCCTACATACCGCCCGCAAATGCATCACCCACGTGAACTAGAACCTTCACATAAGAAAACGAACCCGCTCAGAATCCGAGCTCAACGGTCGACCCCCATTGCCACCAAAATGAGGCGACCCCTTCGCCACAAACACAAGTATCCACACAAGTATCCACACAACTACCCCCAGCTCCGTATAACCTAAGGCGTAGAAATGAATAAAATTGTCCCCCTTATAATTTTCCAAATTATTTACTCTTGAAACCTAGCATTAAAATTTCTACCGGAGTTGTTATAGAAAAACTTGCAGAAGGTAAATTTTTGAAAGGGCATGCAGACCTTTATATAAATTTGCAACCCCTGTTAGAATAAAATCAATCTCCTTCAGATACAAACCAAATTAAAAACGTTTGAAAGTAAAGTCCAGAATTCTTTCCAAGGAAAAGATCAGATTAGTCGCGTTCTGTTAGAAAATACCCTCGAAAATATTCAAACTACAGCACGCGCCCTATCAGAAATATTAGCCTTACCATGGATACAAACTGAAACTAAAAATTCAGAAAACTTTAACCAAAGAAGTAAAAGGGGACTGATAGATATAGGAGGGAAACTGTTCAAAGGTTTATTCGGATTAGCAACCGAAGAAGATAAAAAGAATTGAACTTAAATTGAATCTCTTCGCGCGAAATCGACAATATAATGGACACATGTTAGAACAAACTATTAGGTCATTACACGAAAACAATCGCTTCCTCCACTCCCTTTCGGACAGATTCACATACCTCGAATCCATGTTAGCTCAATACACAGAACACAAAAGATATCTAGAATTAATAGAGATAATGAACCTACAAGTAACCCTAATCGATAAATAATTACAACGAATAACTACGATTCATTCCAACGTTTTGCGTGCAACCCAGCTAGCCCATGGAAAAATCACTCTTTCCACCCTAATACCATGGGAAATACTTCAGTCCTTGATTCGCACTGACCAGTCACAATTAAAATTATCACCCATATTCCCACTCAACCACACTAATTACCCTCAATTTCTAGAATACACCTGGACTGTACATGGACCACGCCTCTACACATACCTCATAATTATACCTTTTTTCGATGTCCTCACTTATGACGTATATAAATTTCACCCTTTCCCAACACCCTACCAAAATAACTCTAATGTCTATCGATTGTATTTACCCACCGTACCACCTTACCTTTTCCTCATCAAAGATCTATCAGCTTATTCTATGATGTCAGATAGCAACGTCCGGCATTGCCGATTCCCGCAACCAAATAAACAACTCGTCTGCCCTCCACTCAAACCAGTTATTCTTCCAACTACTAGGTCTTGCTTTATCGATTTAATTGGACCAGACATCTGGGTTTCTTTCGCGAACAGGACTGCCGCCACTCTCGAGTGTCCATCGAATTATTCCCTCATCACAATCCCTATGGTTATTCGGCTACCAATTGGTTGCTCCTCGCGTTCAAAAGCCCTCCAAATATACAACCCGTACAAGGTTACCCTTAATAACTCATACCCATTCCCGTCGCAAATTAAATTTAAACCCGTCATAGAGATCTTAAATCTCTCCATAAAACCTGCAACCATCCTACCCGAACTACATGCCCCTGAATGGAATGATCAATTGAGCCGGTTTAAAATTTCGGATGATATCCAAAATAACCTTACAAATACTAAAACCGGTAACCATTTTCTCAACATCTGCCGTTAGTATCATTATTGTATGTGCTATTATCCTCGGTATATTTGTGGTGAAAAGATAATTCTGGGAACAAAGAAAACCAAGTGACACGGAACATGAAACTATTTATGCACAACCAAGAGTGCGTACCCAGACCACGTGAACTAGACTTAACCACCCGACTTACGTTGTATATATAACTCTGTATTATAGAACCCATAGTTATCATCTAGTTAGCATTAGTTAGGATGTTACATTATTATATTAATATCATTCTAGAGGAAAGAGCCCTGTAAAAATGAACCATAAATAATTCCCATATTCCTATATTATCTTATTATTCATGTAATTCTTGTATTCATTTATATAGTCCCTGTATCCATTGTAAGAAAAAGTATCCATTTTAAAAATTCATGTGTTATATGGTTCATGTATTTATATAATCCTGTATATTCTTATATATTTAACTTTATATAATGCCTATGCTCATATGTATGTACGTGTGTGTATTCATTTTTACATAAGGACCAAAATCGCCCAACGCGAGTTTGGATAAAATTTTTGATTTGCTTTCTACTTTGCTAAATAATTGGTGACCTGTTGTTTTTTAAAATCTCATAATCATTTTTTTAGATTTCGCTTAATAAGGAATCCTGCTTAAGCTTTGCAATGTTCATATTTTGTATACATTCTCTTTCGTTATAAAAGATGAGATCATGTCTTGCCTAAGCATTAAAATTGTACATCTTAAACCTTAAAATTTCACTCATATGCATATTTTAGTGTAAAGATGCATAGTCCGATTTCCGCTTTTAGTTAACTTGGCAGATCATGATAACATCAGATCTGAAAAGTCACGGTTTAAGATAAAAATATGGTTTCGTCTTCAAATATTTTGTTTACTCGTTCAAGCCTTACCACAGCTGAAAATTTACTTTATTTTCGAATATTGTGCAAGAATAATACAGCCCTTTTAGCATTTAATAATAATGATGTTAGCAGTTTTTGGGTATATAAACCCACTAAAAATCTTCCATTGTCATTCAGAAGCTAATTCAGAGGCTGAGCACTACCTGTACATTTTAGCAGTAAATTACAGTAAGAGAAACTTTTTATTTTCCCCTTCGAGTCTTGCTCTCTTCAGAAGAACTTAGTCACTAACCTTTCCGGATACGCTATAAGAAGAGTCCGGAACCTTCAGCATTTTTAGTAAGTCTATCAGAGTCCTCCTAGCCTCTATAGAAAAACTCGGAGAGTAATATAGAAGAAAACTACTGCAAGTCACACATCCGTTGCAGCCACCAAACTAGAACCCCCGTCGACTTCGAACCATCCCGGGCCATAGACGGAAGGGTTAACATATACATGTATATATATAATGTATATGTTATATATATATATATATATATATATAATATATAATGTATATATATATATATATAT